>CAMXCT020000269.1:147500-269019 GCA_947184155.2 Cladocopium goreaui | reverse complement strand
CAGACAGACAGACCAGACAGACAGACCAGACAGACAGAACACAAAGACAGAACAAAAAGACAGGTCAGACAGACAGACCAGACAGACAGACCAGACAGACAGACCAGACAGACAGAACAGACAGACAGAACAGACAGACAGACCAGACAGACAGACCAGACAGACAGACAAGACAGAGAGACAAGACAGACAGACAAGACAGACAAAACAAACAGACAAGGCAGGCAGACAAGACAGACAGACAAGACAGACAGACAAAACAGACAGACAAGACAGACAGACAAGACAGACAGACCAGACAGACAGACAAGACAGACAGACAAGACAGACAGACAAGACAGACAGACAAGACAGACAGACAAGACAGACAGACAAGACAGACAGACAAGACAGACAGACAAGACGGACAGACAGGACGGACAGACAGGACAGACAGACAGGACAGACAGGACAGACAGGACAGACAGGACAGACAGGACAGACAGGACAGACAGGACAGACAGGACAGACAGGACAGACAGGACAGACGGGACAGACGGGACAGACAGGACAGACAGGACAGACGGGACAGACGGGACAGACAGGACAGACAGGACAGACAGGACAGACAGGACAGACGGGACAGACGGGACAGACGGGACAGACGGGACAGACGGGACAGACGGGACAGACGGGACAGACGGGACAGACGGGACAGACAGGACAGACCGGACAGACAGGACAGACAGGACAGACAGGACAGGAACAACCGTCCAGACAGACAGGACCGAACCAGCAGCCAGACGGACAGAAGGAAGGACAGACAGAAAGGACAGGACAGGAGGAAAGACAGGACAGGACAGCCAGGACAGGACAGACAACAGACGAGGACAGACAGACAGGACAGAAAGACAGACAGGAAGACAGCCAGGACAGGTACAGACAGACAGACCTACGGCAGACAGCCATACATGCACAGACATAAGGACAGACAGGACAGGACAGACAGGACAGAAAGGACAGACAGAAAGGACAGGACAGAGCAGGACAGACAGAATACATAAATAAGGACATACATACATGACATGACATACATACAGGACAGGACAGGACAGGACAGTACATTACAGTAAAGACAGGACAGTAACCTACCGTACAGGGACATACCATTACATTACATACCATTACATTACATACATACATACATTACATTACATTACATTACATTACATAACATTACATTACATTACATTACATTACATTACATTACATTACATACATACATACATACACACATACATACACACATACATACACACATACATCCATACATGCATGCATGCATGCATGCATGCATACATACATACATACATTACATTACATTACATTACATTACATTACATTACATTACATTACATACATACATACATTACATACATACCATTACATTACATTACATTACATTACATTACATTACATTACATTACATACATATATATATATATATATCTACACCTTTAGATGCAATAAGTGATTCTCAAACATGGATCCAGCCGAGTGCTTTTGGTGCAACCCTTCGAACAGTGGATGCAAAACTTTTTTTTTGATCGAACGACAACATGGCGGCCTCACCAACCATCCAAACTCTAAATGTTTCTTGCAGTTGTTCCATGTTTCTCCCCTGAAACTCACTGTTCAAAGCCATCAAATACCCGCTTCACCAGCTTCCATCACATGGTCCAAGCATCCGATCTTGCGACAGGCTGCTTGGAACTCGGGCCACGTGCAGCGGTTCAAATTGTTCGCGTCAAGAACCAAGCGCCAGGCTTTCAAGTAGCTCTTGTAGACCTGGAACTCAACATAGCGAAAAACACCATGGAAATAACAGGAAAATCATTGAACTGAATCTGGAATTTTCCCTAGCTTTGTCAATAATCGTGCGGAGGGTAAGATCAAATCAAATACAAGAAAGACCTATCGGGAATCGAAATCCAAGCGCGGGGGTCTTGCCAAAGTCTTTGGGACTGAGACTTCAACATGCTGTTCATGGACAAGCCATCCTGCACCAGTTGGTGACTATTGGTAACTATGAAACACTATATGGTAAGTAATGGTATTATGGTGGGTAAGCATGGGTAAGCAACCCAACTATTGTCATTTGAACATATTGAATCATAGGATGTTTCACTACAACTTGCTATGACTTGTGGCTCTGGCAAATATGACGTCCTCCTCATACCCCAAAGTTGGTATTTTTCAACTTGAGGACATTAAACAAGAAAAAACATGTCATTACTTCCCATCAAATTCCCATTTTTTCCCCAATGGTTCAGGGGGTATCATGGGCTATCATATCTATATATCATGGGGCTATTCAATGCAGAGAACCTCCAAATCAGGTGGTTCGCACCTGTAAAAGTTGTTTCTTCACCTCCTCCTTTGCCTCTTCACTGGGCTTCGCTGTGAGGAACTCTGGAAGTTTCCTCAAGGGATAAACATCCGTGAGAATGGATGGATATCATTGGATATCCAAAGGTTGGGTGGGAAAACATCCAAAGACTACCATCCAGAATGGGATGACCCACAAAACTACTTTCTAAGTTGCGATGGAGAATGGAGAATAGATCTAAATGATCTAAAGATATCTCAAGCATAGCAGCAAATGGGTCAAACATCGGGCAATTTGGAATTTATATGAGTTTATCTCATCCTTGTTCCTGAAATGGCGACATCTAAAGATGGAACATTGGGCAATTTGGCCCCAACCCATTTGGGTCATTTAAGGATCGAATTTGGGTCAGACAACTGACTCAGTTCTGCAACCGTGATGCCATTTCTCCAAGAATTTGAAGTCATCCACCGCCAGTCGACCATCGCCGTCTGTATCCAAGCCTTTGCGGAGCGGGATGCGCCGAATTGCCCAACAGTGGGCTTTTGGAAGCAGGACATGAAAGTGAAAGTTCAGTAATTACCAGTGATGATATGTCCAAAATTGTCCAAATAATGACCAAAAAGATTATGTCATATTATGTCTAGTAATTGACTGCAAGGAGGCTCCAGCAAGACATAGCAAGACTCTCCAAGTATCTTCTTGCCAAAATAACTTGAAATACTTACCAAACAGCCACATCGTGCGTTGAAATTCGTCATTCAACTTCTGGGGTTGTCAAGTCTGCCAGCTGGCAACCAAATGTGGAAGTAGAAAATCAAAAATGTCATAACAAAGAACCCTCTGCAAATCTTCATGCTTATGGGTTTCCACCGTTCGGCAAATGAGTTCTTCACATGGTAATCCGTTCCCCTAATGTTAAAGGCCCCCCAAAGGAACCCTGATTTTATCCCGGCGTAGTAGTTGATTTCTTCATTTTATTTATATAACTTTTGGGTACCTGATTTCGGGTTATTTCGTGGGAAATGGGATTTCTCTGTGCTGCTCAGTAGCCATTGAACAGCTGTTTTGCAGGCAGGGAAGGGTCCAACGTCTTCCTCAGCGGTCTATGCTGATCATCCCGGTGTATTTTTCCTCCGCTATTCAAACATAGAAAATACTGATCTGAATTAAAATGGAAACATATGGAAAATCTTAGGTAGAGAAGATTAGATAAGATTAGATAAAATTAGAAAAGATATGATATAGATAAGATTAGATACGATTAGAATCGATTAGATAAGATTAGAAAATATTAGAAAATGGATAATATTAGATAAGATTAGATAAGAATAGAGAAGATAAGATAAGATAAGATAGGATAGATGGATAGATAGATAGGTAGATAGGTAGATAGATAGGTAGATAGGTAGATAGGTAGGTAGATAGGTAGATAGATAGATAGACATAGATAGATACATAGATATATAGATATATAATGATATATAGATACATAGACAGATAGATTACACACGCACACACACACATATATATATATATTATAATATTATCTTATATTATATAATGGGGAATTGTCTACTGCCAATGTTTGCTTACCGGAGGGTATCCGAATTCTTGGCAATGAAAATGCCAATTGAACCCAGCAGCTACAGCTAAGTTTCAAAAGTGTCAGGTGGACATTTGGATTGCGGCTGGCCATGATCTGGCAATGAGAAATCACCAATTCTAACGGGCAAAACATCACCAAAACGATTCCTGTCGGACCCTGAAATGGATTTAAAAAAATGTTAGAAGTAACCGATATTACTTCAACTACTTCAACCAACATCAACCAACCAGGTATGGTACTCATGTTTTGAAGAATTTCCAGGAGCCTTGCCTTGACCCTGGGTGTCACTCAGCCGAGCATCATCGCCTCCAGAAACTCGGGCTGCTTCACTCGCTTCACAGCTTTCTTGTCGAAGACTCTCCAGGCTGCCTGGTACGGATCTGGAGCATGGGGAACCTCATCAAATAGGCTGATTTGGGGGTGCCTCTTTTGTAAATCATCAGGTTCAAAATTGGTTTTCAGGGGTTGTGAAGGGATACTGGATCCTTTCCACTCATGGCATAATCATTTTTTGGGAGGCTCATGATCGAAACATCATTTATATATTTGGTTAGGGCCCTCCTTAGTTCCATCACGTTGGGGGCCCTGGTGGGCAAGCTAAACCAGCGTGAACCTGAAACATGCTCTTGACTGGGCTCCTAGCAGCCGACGGAGAAACCGTTATACACGAGTTCAGGCTGATGATGCCCAGGTAGCGCAACGTTTGCCAAAGACTAGGTCTGAAAGGTGGTGTGGCGTTTTTCATCCCAACCACCCATGGTCTATCATCATTACCCTCTGGTAAACTAACATAACTATGGAAAATCACCATTTTCAAGAGGAAAATCCACTATAAATGGCCATTTTCAATAGCTATGTTAAATTACCAGAGGGTATCCCCCATGTTCAAACACGCCTGGCCAACCACCACCCCCCCGGCCTGCACGCCCCCAAGCCCCTGCACCATACGTTGAAAGTGAGCCAGCACCTGCCCAAGTTCTTGTTTCAACGCAACTGGGTTGATCATGATAACTATAAGGTGAGGCACCCCAGGTATGTTATAGCATGTTATGTATGTTGGTCTATAAACCCATATCATGAATACCTGTTAGTTATATTATATCATATATAGGTTAGATCTCAGTATCCATCTATATTATTCTATATCTATATCCCCATACTCAACAGTAGTTAACCAAGTTCTATGTCAACTTGCTTATCATTTGGGGTTCTCACCTTGTAGAAGACAAGCTGAGGACCTTGAGAAATTGCTACGATGTAACCAGGTCAAACGAAACACGCTTGGACAGCAGACCTCCTCAAAAAACGAATAAGCATCTGTTGATCAGCCACTGATTTGTCAAGCTTTTCTGTGGTATCAAATCTTCCCCTGCAAAACCCGTTAAACAACAGCTAACAAAATGCCAACAAATATCGAAAAATCTCAAAAGACATCCTTATGATTCCTTATGGATCCTTAAGCCAATGGGAATTTCAGGATCCTAAAATGGAGGTACTGTACCATATAAGGCCATATTTTGGGGGGGATATTCCCTAGCCTTATGATTCCTTATTGGGGTATCACTATCACATCTATCACTGATGTCACCGGACATCTTCAACAGCCATCCCCGGATCCAGAAAAACGACACCTGTGCGGTCTCCGGATCCAAAAAGTCCAAGGACACTGGACTCAGCTCATCTTTCCCAAAGGCGCGCCAAAGAACCTCGTAGCCACGGCCAGTGGGACACGGTGGGACACGGTGGGACTGGGAGTTGTTGATGTTATTGATGTGTTTGTCTGGAAATATGAAATATTATGTTTATATATATATATATTTAATTATATTTAATTATATATATATATATATGTCTGGGAAAGATTCTGTTGAATGGATCTTGGAAAAAAAATCGCGTCGAGGGATTGGATGGAGAATTGAATTCACCGAGAACAAATATGGAGAAATGACCAAGAAGTTGGATTTTGAAAAACCAGAAAGGGCTTGACATGGCTGAACCAACCATCCAGGGGGATCATTGGGAATCTTCCTGTGTGGGCTGAATTTGAATTGAGTGATGCCCTCCTTGAATCCGAATCTGAAGGGGTTAGCTGGCAAGATCCGGCCAGGAAATTCTGGAAAAGCGCCGCAATGATGGATGTACATGGCATGCCTAGATGATCCTAGATGTATTAATATGTATTAGGTGTGTTGATGCTCCCATGCTCCTATTATCTCCTATTGCCTCCTGGAGCATCTCACCTAGCGGTTCAACGTGGTTAACCCATGTTAGTAGGTCCCCATTGCGTGGATGTTCCGATTGGCTGGTTAGTAACCTCACCGGGATGATCCTCCAAGATCCCCCAAGAATCACCAAAAATCACTCGGCCAGGGCGCTTTCCCAGCGTCTTTGAAGCCCAGGTTGCTGCAGGCGGTCAGAAACTGGGTCCTGGAAATGGTCACCGAGTCGTTGGGGCTCAGACCCAGACGCCAAGCACGTAGGAAGTTGCCATAGGAACCTGGGATCCACTCCACCGCTGGGACCGTGGGAAGGTCGTTGACCCAAGAAAAATGGGTTGTGAAATGTTGTGAAGACATGGGGGTGATAGTCAATTGATAGCTGATAGTGGTTACCATTCATCATCTTCAATAGCGTCTATCTTTCAATAGAGGTTGGAGCTGGCACTGTTATTGGTACGTTCGCTGGGAAGATCAAGCCAAGCTGTGATGCATCAAACACATTCAAACACCAGTTGAATCATAGCGCAACAGCGTCGGCTTTAAGCAATGGATTTGTTGATAACATTTGATAACCACATGATTGGAAGACACCTCATTAAATCGCAGTTATTTTTGAGCACCACCCTCCTTCTCATCCAATCACTAGGGTCTTCTTGATCCTTGGTTAACCATGGTGAACTAGCTCAGTAGGGATCAACACCCCGAAGCGATGGATTGACTTCCCAACGTTTCTGGCATCAGCTTAGCCCACTTGACCTTCCGCCTTACTAATATTAAGAGATATTAGATATTGAGAGACGAACATTGACAAAAAAAAACAAGGTAACGGCCATTTCACGGCCCACGGACGCTTCAGATGCTTCTTGAACTCCTTGGCAGGGCGGATTCATGCGGTGTCCCTCTTGGAGCGGGAAACTGCACTTCTAGAGTCATCTAATCATTGGAATCATTGGAATCATTGGAATCATTGGAATCATTATTGGATTAGTTTAAGGATGTTTAAGGGAACTTCCGTTTGGCTTCGACAAAACCAGGAGAAGCTACGCAAGAAACTTACAGAGTCTGGATGGAGTCCAAGTATCTGCCATGGTCACCGCGACCGTCTTGGTGTCGAAGTTCTGTTTCTTCTTGTCTTTCAAGGCTCGTTGACGTGCAGTTCCTCAAGCGTGTGCCAGTAGAATCCGCCTCTTTGAGTTTCTTGTTTCTGTATTTAGCCATTTGTATCCATCTGTTATATTATATGAATATATATGAATATATATATATGTATATGTACGTGTATATATATATAATAATGTAAATATAATGTAATTATATAATGGCTTTGCGGTGTTTGAGATGCTGCAATAACGAAATCCAGGGGCGTTTGATCTTGGCCCTCTTGGCTTGCACGTCCAACCATTTCAGATCCGACCTGGGCTGATAACTCACCAAGTGGGGATGTGTCCATTCCACTCGCCCAAAAAGATGTGCGCTTCCCAACCTGGTATAGCATGGTATAGACTGGCATAGTTTGGTATAGCATGGTATCTGGGCAAATTATAATAATTCACTAACCTGAATTAAGGCCATTTGGGGATGATTTCCCTTACTAACCATTATTCCCAGTGAGGTCGCAGTGAGGTCGTTATAATTTACCCAGATGGTATAGCACTATCCATTTGAGCTTTGTCCATCTTTGTCCATCTTTGTCCCACCCTTGCATCTGCGGACGCATCGATGGCGTCGTCACCACGGAGGTTCACGGCATTGAACAGCAACGACTCCGAACCACGCGACCAACCGAACTTCGCCTAGGGTCCAGGCTGAACAAACGCGTGGCATCAGGTAGCTTCGTTTTCCAGATCTGGTATATCAATGTAATTCAATGTATATCATGGTATATCTTCCGAATGAGATCCAAGCAAAATACAAAATCATTGGCTTGTTTGGATGATGAGAAGGAATGACAAATGCAGACAGAAGTTGATGCGAGTAACTGCAAACAACACGAAGCGGACAAACATCCCCTGAGGTGGGGTTTGTCAATTGCCCTACCTTTTGCTCGCAATCAATTGCTGGGCGGCCGAAACGTGGCCAAAAAATATCTACGCGAGTTCATTACATTCACGCCTATGTTTCGGAAAGTCTGGAGGATCAAAACGTCACATATACCGCTTGACAATGCTCAGGTTGTCACAAACCAAGAATTGGATGAGGATCATTAAAAATTAAGATTTGGCCAAATGCACATAGACTGGAAACATCTGGCAACTCATGACACAAAGGATACCCCGCAAATTGACTTCAAGCAAGTAATTGGTATTCATCCAGGGGTAAAATTGTATCCATCATTCTGTCTGGGGCCTAGGGTCTTGGCAGGCGTTGTCGAGAACCAACCCCTTACAGGCAATCCATGGCAATCCCATCCAAACCAGAAGTGCTCTTGAAGCGGACATCGGGTGAACGAAACCAATTCATGAAAAAACATGCATAATTTGGTAAACACTCAAAAAATAAATAAAAATAAGCCATCCCTCTCTGGTAGATTTATGGCATTGGGTTTACCATCATTAGTCGCTATTGATCGCTATTGCCTGCAGGTAAGTATGTAATGAAGTAGGACACGTGGCAATCCCCTCTTCGAAATGCGCCACGGTCAGCTTTTTGTCGCCATTTTTGGGGAGCAACTTCTGGATAAAGTCGGTGGCTCCAGAAAAGATCTGCCTCGGCAGCCGTAGCTATGGCTACAAAAATCATTATGGGATAGCGGGATACTCCACTGAGATGGGATACCCCACTATGGGATCTCCACGCTGAATGGGTAGCATATGGAATTTTAATGTACTTTTAACCCACAAAGTGAGGTGATCAGGGTTCATCAGTCAGCGTCACCAGTGGGGACGATCAACCAACAAACAGCGCTACTGAAAATGTGATGGTTAAAAAAGAATACATATGTCTTTTCGTGCGGGTTACTCACGTATTATAAATATACTTGTAACACATAAAGGAATCCTTCTTGATCCTTAGCTTCCCTTCACTATCCTGCCCATTTTTTTGATAACACCCGTTGCCGGGAGGGCAGGGATGTCAAATTCATGCCAAGTTCCTTTGGTGCCAAGATGTGCCAAGGAACGCACACCATTCAACAAAGTTTGCCCAAAGGTCATTTCCCTCCTGGTCCAACTCCTGCGCCGAGGTCGAGTTGTACACATTGTTATGGCGGCTACAGCAGTTTTTTTTGGGACATCGTCCAACAAATCATGAAAACTCAACAGTACTTTGATCAGAAGAATCTGAATTTCTTCATGCTTTAAGTGTTCAGGCCTTCGAGTACGTACTTGGGCCAAGATTGTAGAGTAGCTCAACAAACGGGATGAATCAACACCCAAAAATTCATTGACCCATCCAGCCCCAACGAAATATAAGTCATGCGGGATCATTATGTTCCACCAAGACATTGCTGAGATGATTCCACCAACAATATTCGAACCATGTGCAGTGAGGTCGGCCAGCGAAGTGATTACTTTTTTCTAGACCTCATCATGATCATGTCAATAAAATTCTCTTGGGAGGAAGGAAGAGGGGCCGATTTCATATACCATGCACTATAATCCATTTGTCATTATCCCAATTCAATGTCATTTATCCTGATTTACCTATTGGATCCTATTGGCACATTGGCTTTGGCATTCATTGATTGGCATTGCATTGATTGCAGCAATTAAACAAAATAGAGGTACCCCCGCCTCTTATTAACAATCAAATTATGTGAGCTTGTTGTCACATATCTGGATAGATTGCAATAATTATATTTCAAGCATTTGAACTTATTTTTTTGGATAGATAAGAAAGAATACGATAGATAAAAGCCATTTGGGATGATTCTCCCAACTCCTACAGTGTCCTACAGTGTCCTACAGTGTCCTACAGCACTATGCTGCACTATGCTGCACTCCTCCAAGGTCAGCTCGCCCGAGCTGTCATCGTCCAGGTATCTGAAGACTTGCACTGGATCTGCTGGGAAGCCTCGGCCAAATGGCCAAAAAATGATCTAAAACCGCTATATGAAGCAGCCTCTATAGCAGCCTCTATATTATTGGTTATTGTTATAGGATGTTATAGGATATTATATGATATGTGTATTTTCCTTTGTAAGTTAGGACGTCGCCTATCGTTTTCCGTTCCGAGGAGCCTTTGGATTTTCAAGTTGGAATAGGTAATTTCTTGAACTCATGGTTCCGCATGCATAGATCATAGGAATTCAACTGAAACCAACGGCCGGTTCCTGGACCCTGTTGGAAACACCATGTGGCCGCAGCAAATCTCCAAAGCTGCGAAACAAATCAGGCGAATGTGACAGATTGCATGGAGTCCGCACGAAAAGACCACCCCCAACCTTTGTGATTTTCCAAAAAATGCACATACCCAGATTCTTGGGATGATCTAAAAATATCTAAACTAGCCCTGACATTGATGAGGAAGATCCCACTTGATGCTCCATCCTCCCTGCACCAAGGGACGGATCTGTCGGCACATGCGCACGAACTGAAACCTCAGCGGCTAGGGATGGAGCCATGGATGTCCATGGATTTCCATGGCGAGACTGGCCGAATCCAACCGACTGTGCCCACATGGCCCCGCAGTTTCGACCAAGGAACTCGTTGATCCGGCCACCGTCGTTCTCCGTCTCAAAGAATTTTCCTCAACGTGGGAAGAGGGCCGCTGCGGAAATCATTAAGACAAAAAAAACGTGTCTTTTCCATCCCCATCCCAAAATCATAGTACATCCTAGTCCTACATATATTTTGATGGATTATCTTTCCATCTTTTTCGGGGCCCTGTAGTGTTACACATGGCTTCGATCTGCCCGAAAACAAGCTCCGTAATTAAACACTTTTTCTGTTCAAGCCGCCTCCGTCTCTCCACGGGGAACATCAAACGGATTCAAACGGGATAAGCGGGCAGATTCAATGGGCAGCCACCATGGACAAAAGTTTTCAGGTGTTTTCGCCCTGTCAAATTCCAAGGCCACCTGTGCCACCTTAGGCCCTAATATATCGTGAGCATACCGTAAAGTACACCCTTGACAACCCACATGGAACCAGCATGTCTTTTTTGAGTAATAATGACTATTCTATATTATCCTCTCAAAAATGGCAACGTTTGGGTTGCATGTCGGGTTTCAAGCCATCCGCTGCACTCCAAAATCGAGGATTGC
Source organism: Cladocopium goreaui (assembly GCA_947184155.2). NCBI lineage: Eukaryota > Dinophyceae > Suessiales > Symbiodiniaceae > Cladocopium > Cladocopium goreaui. The sequence continues at coordinate 257,620 of CAMXCT020000269.1, read as the reverse complement.
AACTGAGTCTCGCCAAGCTCTGAGGACGGACCCCTCCAATTCCACCAGCATTCTTCCTTGAGTCTCATGCTGTCACTCACAACTGGCAAATGTCATCAGTTCGTCAGTTGGGCGAGCCACTCAGCCGCAATTTTTCCAAGTTGCTGTTAGTGGTTGTTAGTTGATGTCGCTTCCATTCTTGCTTGCTAAATTCAGGATGGGAAAGTATAAACTGATCAAAAAGCAACACCAGCCATAAAGCGATCTCAAGCCATTCAGGACAAGTTGCGCAAGAACTTTGCTTGTCTCCGTCCCTCTGCCTGCTCTTCCGTCTCCAGCCCCTCTCCTGCGCCTCAGTCCGCCCGACTCTATGGGACGTGGAGATGGTCAAATCACTCAGAACCGGGTTGGTTGATTGAACCCCCTCCTATCCTGCTGGCATCATACCTCAACCTGAGCCTCGGGACTGTCTGAGGATTCATCGCTGGAATCAGATCCAGGACCTTCGCTGGACATCGACGATAGGGTCGTGCCAGGACCAAGCCGATTAGTCATGGCGCCATGGGCGACGGTTGATGATTGGTCAACAGAGATTTGGATCATTGGAGGGTGCTGCACATGCATATGCCAAACAAAAAAATGATGCTACAGGTTCTCTTGAAATATGACGATCCCCAAGCCAAACAGGGCAACAAAGACTCATTAATGCTGCTGCCGTTTGAGGAGTTGTGACTAACACACAGTTGAAACATCTGAAGAATTGTCAGGATAGACATTGATGGTTTAGGTCTGTCTTGTCCGTGGAATCATGAGGACATCGGCCTACCCAGTACCACTGGAGCCAAAATTTAGACGGAACGGCAGAATAGAAATGAACGTCCTGCTGAACTTGCAGGATATCACGTTCGCATCTTTACCGCATGTGGCACACATTTTGAGGGAATTTCTATGTATACAAACGGCTGGCCCTGGCTGTTCTTCCTCTTCCTACCTTGCACATCACGTTTCATATCTTTTCATCCATCACTTTATGTCAAGATTCCCCCCGCAGTGGCTCTTAGTGGCTACCCGCCTCCCGAGGAGCGGCAAATGCCGCCTGACCATGTCGGTTTGTGTGAAGAAACCCCAACAATTTGATGGCTTATCATGGCATCTATTCTTCTTCCTCAGTAAAAAATATTACAAACCAAATTAAACTCGCAATTTTGAAGTGTGGCCCCGATATTTCCGGACAAACCCATGTATTTAGTTACAATAGTTCCTATCAACATCCGAGATGCTCCGTGAAAAAAAATCAGACTAGGAATACACAGGTACCCCGAAGCGAGGATTCTTGCTGGGTTGGTAGCCGACCAACTCCAGAAATGGGGTTGTATTCAATATGTGTTTGACCCAACTGCCGATTCTTTGTTGACAGTTTTCTTTGTTCTGGCGCTTCAAACGCTTTGCCTTCCAGCTAGCGAAGAAATAAGAAGTGACCACAAAAGAAAAAAACAATTATATATGTATATCAAACTAATCATTGGCTGCTGCAACCATGGTCTAATGTCTAGGGGTATCTATAGGGATACTGTATGATACTGTCAACTTCATCCACATCAATAGGGCCCTGCCCACAGCGCGGCCTCAGCCGGCGGAGGGTGGGTTGGACCGTCCTGCGCCTCCGTCTTGTCTCGATCCATACAGCATTGTGTGGCACCCATGACCGTCCTGGGAAGCTTAGGAAACCACCAGCTATATGTACCCTCTGGTTATGTCAAAATAGCTATTGAAAATGGCCATTTATAGAATTTATAGTGAGTTTTCCCATTAAAAAATTGTGATTTTCCATAGTTATGTTAGTTTACCAGAGGGTAAACATGGGGCATTTGAACGTAATTGAAGTAGCCGTAGACATCACTTTTGTATACTTCTGTGGGGTAAGCAGCCTCCGTTTTTTAGCAAGCGGTTGCTTTGTGATTGGGTAATATACGCGTTGCCCGTTGAAAACAGCCAATTATACTGGTTGATGTATATACTTACAACATGACCAGACTTAGTGGAATCTTGTGGCATTTTGCATTGATTTGACTAAGTGTATAGCAGTGACCATCTGTAGCCGTCAGTGTCAACCGCAAAGTCATGAAAGCCCAAACCACGAAGAAAATGCCCAGCCCAGCCATGTGTAGGTAGCTGTGCGCTTGCTACAGTCATCCTGAAATATCCTGAAGCATAGACTATGGAATCAAGCCGTGCATTTTAAATCATTGCACTGGTGATGTTCTTTTGGAACACCCCACCGCCGTTATTCAATCACCTCCAAACATCTCCCCTACCAAAACACACTGTTGATCACTGTTGTATTGAAAGTTTCCTTTGCCCAGTTGGCGCGTTTACGTCACATTTTTTTTTGGTGGTTCCCTCGTCCACTGCCAACAAGCGGCTCTGAAAGATCCAGCCGCTGCAAAGAACTTCCGTAGTGTGGGGAACCCTGGGGATAGTTTATACAACCCATTTATTGTGGTTTGGGGGATAGTTTACTTTTGGGTTTATGTACCACATTACATAGTTGTTTGGGGGAATGATCGGAATTTCATGGAGCTTACCTTAATGCAATTCTATTGGGTCATTGCAGCTGCATGTCTGCTGGAATTCCTGTTTGACACTGTCAGTGTTGCTGATAACAAGCTGCGTGGACCAGCGGCTGATTTCAGAAGAGCAAGATTGAAAGCTGAGGCCAACCCCCAAAAAAACCCGGCATCTGACTTTGCCCACCTTTACCGTCTAGCAAATCAAACCCGGCAATATCCGCAACGATGCAATAGAGATTCTGTAGGTCAGCAAACAGACACCCAAACCAGCCATGGATTTTTTCTATACCCACCCCACTGATGTGCCACCAGCCGGGCAAAAAATCGGCGAGTTCTTCATCCATGCCCTTCCCCTGTGGAATTCGGATTGTGACTAACTTAGTGGGCCAAAAAAAATCTACTGCTACTATATATATATATATACTATACTATACTATATTTCAATCATATCATTTATCATGATGATAAGGTTGGTGGTTTCAACCCCTCTGAAAAATATTAGTCATTGGGAAGGATTATCCCATACATTATGGAAAATAAAAAATGTTTGAAACCACCGACCAGTTCTGATTTGATGTGATTATGAACCTGTATCACAAATCTGCTGAGGATTAAAACTCTTTGCTCATCCCACGTCTCCACCGCGGAGCCGCCTTGGGATTGCAAGGCTAAGACGTGGCTTCCGGCCTGCAGCGTCAGCAAGTCATCTCACCCTTGCGCTTCCAACCCATTCACAAGAACAAGCAGCTGGTAAATGCTTACAGTGCAATACTTTTTATCTTATCCTCGATTACTTAGATTACTTGGAATGGGTTCTTCTCCCTCATTCCCCACTTCAGTCGACTTGAATCCTTGTCCGAAACGAAAAGGATCTAGCCAACAAATGCCAACAGCCAATGGCTGTAAGAAATCAGCAGCTGCTCCACATCCACATCAAATAGACCTGGCCTTCCATGGCTGTTTTCATCTTCCCATCCCTCCAGAGGACCCGCACCCCAGCGCCCACATCCAGGATGCGACCACCCTGCTGTCGACAAAGATCTAAGGCATAGCGCTCCTGGCAGTGCCGGAACTGCCAGACTGGTGCCAGTGGCCAGCCATCCTGATTGATGGCATCTTCCCAGCGAATGGGAAAAATGATAGAAAAATGCTGGAACATGTGAATAAGTGCTTGAAACGCACAGCCAAACAAGTGTTAGTACCCCAGTCAGATGCCATACAAGAAACAACTTATAGGTGCAGTGCCCCCAGATATAGTTCTCCAAACTACAAATGAGAGGTTTCCCCCAGTGAACCGCCACCCTGCGCTCCACTGGTGGCATTTCAGCGGGCCGCCGAAAAAAGAGGGCCTTAAAGGTGGCATAAGCTTGGTGGTCCAGTCCAGTCATTGAGTTTGAAGTGACAAACTGCCAGACGAAACGCCACAATTCTCCAGGATCCCTGCCGGTGGGAGTTCTTCAGGTTCAGAGCGCAAGTTCCTGATAGGCCGAGTGCCAAAGCCCAAGCAACTCATGGACAGTTTCCACAAAGTAAACCCTATGAGGACGGTGGGAGCAAAACTAGGCCCGTATACAAATTATACACATAAGTGTCCAATAGCACCAATGCCATTCAAGAATTAATGATGTTCCTCTATCTAAGGTCTTTGATGCTTTTGCATCCCTGAAATCACTGGGAACAACATGAGTGGGCCATTGTGGGGCGATGTGTAGCCCCAACGAACTATCCCCTTGTCGAAAAATATAGAAACTCTTAGTGGAAACAATGTATGTATTCCTTCCAAAAGCATAGTGTATTTTGTGATTATTTGTGAAGTATATCTGGCTGAATCGGTATAAAGAACCACTGGGATCTGTTGCGATGATCCCCCTAGTAACCATTGCTTGTGGTAGAATAATTAATCAATCTATATCATACACATGAGAAGCATATATACTTCTATCCATCCATCCATCCAGCCATCCATCAAGGGGGAGCGCGTAAGGGAAAAAGATGTACTGCACTGCTATTAGTAACAGTACTACTACTACTACTACGACGACGACTACTACTACCACTACTACTACTACTACTACTACAACTACAAACTGTTTTACTGCTAGCAGCCACAGGCAACAGAATCTCTGGAAAAATGTTGTTTTTCTAGGATCCATCCATCCAGCCATCCATCCAGCCATCCATCCAGCCATCCAGCCATCCAGCCATCCATCCATCCAGCCATCCATCCAGCCATCCATCCAGCCATCCATCCAGCCATCCATCCATCCAGCCATCCATCCAGCCATCCATCCAGCCATCCATCCAGCCATCCATCCAGCCATCCATCCAGCCATCCATCCAGCCATCCATCCATCCATCCAATCTAATCCAATCTAATAATCTATCTAATTATCTCCAATTATCTATCTATCTATCTAATCTAATCAAATCTAAACTAATCTAATTATCTACCCAATTATCTATCCAATTATCTATCCAATTATCTATCTAATCTATCTAATAAACCTATCTATCTATCTATCTATCTGTCTATCTATCTATCTATCTGTCTATCTATCTATCTATCTATCTATCCATTCTATCTATTCTATCTAACCTATCTAACCTATCTAATCTATCTAATCTATGTAGTCTATCTAATCTATCTAATCTATCTAATCTATCGATCTATCGATCGATCGATCTATCTATCTATCTATCTACCTATCTGTCTATCTATCTATCCATCTATTTATCTAATCTTATCTACGAGCATCCATTTATCTAAATTAAGGAATCATAATTATGTAATTGTATCACGTTCTATCTGCTGCACTCGATGTGTCCAACTTGTTTTCGCAGCATCCATTGCCATGGTGCTTACCAGAGGGTATCTCAACTTGCGATCTCTCTTGCAACTAAACGGTGAACAAAACTTATGACATCAACATCCCTCTAGGAAGCAAAACTCAAGAAGTATCTAAAACATCACTGTCTTATCATTTCGTAATGCTAAACAAAAAAATCATCCACTCCGGCCAAGCTGCGACCAATACAACAGCGGTGGAAGCTCACTGGTGGAGCCGTTGGCCTTGGGAAGGCTCTGTCATGATCCCTCAATCCATGAATCAAAATAAAGGGATGTCGCCATCCCGAAGGTCCGGCTAAGCTACATGGAAATGATGTGTATATCATATAATATATAGATAATATATATAGATAATATATATATATATAAAGTTGAAATACTACATATATATATATATATTTATAATACACATATCCATTTAGGTGATAATAATAAAGGAAATGTAAAAATATGATGATATTCCATACAATTACGGGGATGGTAGGGCTCGACACAGGCATACTGCAAAAATACTGGAACATGGTCTCCCGAATCTGGACATGACATGACATGACAATTCATGTGCGTGGCACCTCCTGCTGTTCCACCTTTTCACGTCACAAGACTTGAAAGGCCTGGTAAACATAACTTGGCCCAAACACAAAAGTTGGTGTACAATATGTTTCTCTTTTGGGGGTTACTTGTATGTTGCTTAATGTTGCTTATATGTTTGTAGAGGTTACTCCTATGTACCTATATGAATCCGATATGTAACTTTCATATTTTCATGATTTGTCCTAAAGATAATCTATTTTTTCTATAAGCTTTCTACATTTTTCTATGATTCATCTATATCAATATATGTTTCTGATATATAATCTCCACCTGCCCTCCATCTGTCAGAGATTCGGACCCAAAAGTCTTGCAGCGCTCGACCCAGTGGTGCCCAAGCCTGCAACAAAGGAATTGCCAGGCTCTCTGTGTATATGGAGGTTTCCCGAAGTCATGGGGGTACCAATACCTGGGTGGTTTATTTAATGGAAAATCCGGAAACATAACATGAATTGGGGGTACCTCCATTCTAGGAAACCTCCATAAGGGAATATGTGGGCTGTATGTAAACATTTATAGATTATTTTTCCCAGCTATTAACCTCTATTTATAGATATTTTAGGGGGTTTCCCCAGGGGCGTTCCCACAACTTCGAAACAAGCGCCACTATGTGCGAAGCACTGCTGGGCGCCCCGACTGGGCACTGCGCCGGACGGACCGTGCGGTCAGGCCGCCTGAGGGAGTAGGTGATTTTGTTGCAAAAACATGGGGTGATTCTACCAATCAATATGGGAATATGTCATGGGATGTTTGAATCTGGATGTAGCATGATATAATAGCTAAATACAATTAATTAATATAACGATATGTGGCAAGGGGGACACTAATTAGAAATATAACCACCTGTACAATGTTTGGGTTTGTTTGGCAAAATTTGGTCTACACCCGCAATTGACAATGTTCAAAAAAAAAGAAACATGGTGAATCACAAAGCTTTTGATGCAGGAGTTCATTGGCTGGTGGTTACAACCCATCCTGAAAAATATCAGCCGGCTGGGACCATCATCCCAAATACCCTCTGGTAATTTAACATAACTATTGAAGATGGCCATTTATAGTTGATTTTCCCATGAAAAATTGTAAAATTCCATAGTTATGTTAGTTTACCAGAGGGTATAGGGTTGAACATTAACACCAATGTTTGAAACCACCAGCCAGGTCCAATCAAATGAACGTTTTGTTCTTTTTTTTTAGGGGCGGATTTAATGAGGATAAAACGATGATGGCTCCATTTTTGCTAACCACTTCCAGGACTTCAGTCATATTCAAAGGCCCATGCACCTGGTGAGGGCTTTCGAGATGTTTCCACGCACCATCCTGAGCCTGTCCAGTGAAGATGTGGAAGGGGCAAAGTTAGTGTGAAAGTATGCCAAGGGAACCATGCATATGCAGGAGGCAGCATTGCAGAATAGTATGGCATAGTATGTATCTTTATATGAGGTATAGAGAAATGTTCTAACTCTATTGTTTGAACTGGGCAGCTGACAATCCAGCAGTGCTGCCACCCCCAGCCTCCATGAGTCAGCATCTGGAAACCATGGCCATGCTGATGATCTTGATCAGTTTGACGAAGATGAGTGTAACATGCTGAAAAATGTGACCACAAGATACCAACAAATATGTCCAGGATGACCGTGGGTCAAATATGCTCTTTGCTGTCACAAGGGGTACCGTTTGCTGCCTTGAGTTAATTGCACGGCTGATGCTGCTCCTAAACAGCCTTCACAAATAAGAGATATGTCTGTACATTTCTCTCCCATATTTTGTCCGTTTTATAGCTAATTTTCAAGCCATTCACGGACCGAGGCTTTTCAGCGCGCTGGTCACAGAACATGTGGATGCTGCCGATCTCCATCGATATCCGTTGCAGGAGCAATGATGGTCTTTGAGCAGAAAGACCCAGTCGGAGTCATGAATGAGGAATGCCATTACAACCACAAGTCCAGGGAACTAAGCAAAATCCATGCACAAGGTTCCATCCAATCCAGTTGCAACACCTCATTTCCTAATACTGGGTGACTGGATCTCCCGACGAAGTGCCTTCAGCGTTTCACAGTGTCTATATATATATATAATTATATATATATATGTTATAGCCATCCCCAAAGGAAGAAACAATGCAGCTCAGAGATTCCCCAAGATTTCCAGAGAGAGTCCTCAGATTCTAGATTTTAGACATGTTTAAATGGTCTCTAGAGTTTTAACAAATCCAAATCCCTAAGCCCAATATATAGACATAGATGGCTTAGATGGCAGCATATCGATTAACCATGATTAACCGATATACAGCTGCATCCTGTTAATTAGCAATGAATATAAAATTACCCCAGTATCGGAAAATTTTGATACCCCAGCAGCATTAACAATTAATAAACCATCTTATGTATTTCTTAATATTTCTTATGTCAGTTTGGGCTGGCATTACCCCAGCCTCTGAAACTCACCGTTTCGGACCACTCCGTAGCTTTTTCACCTCAGGGGCCCGCCCTCCGAGCTCCTGAGGCAGCCGAAGCAGCCAATCTGGTGATTGAGAATGATGTTGGGTTGCACCGAATTCTTTCCGGCATTTTATTACAAGATCTACGGTAACAATCATCGGCAATTCACCCAGCTGAACGGGGTGAACTGATCTGAAATCTGTCACTTTAGACTTTAGGGTCACTCAAACCTTTTTTAAATCATTTTTTTGGAACGCATCGCAATGTTGAAGCCAAGTTCCATTTGGGATGGTGAGATAGCTGCAAACCATATGTGGTACCTACTTCCAGGCGTTCTATCCCCGTTCTCATAGCTGCACATTGCACATGTCCTTTTGCCTGTGTAATTCCCCGGACATTCTTGGTCAAAGCTGCATTTGTTGATAAGCTCTGGTAGGTTTGGTGAGATGATAGATGGAAGAAATCCTGCACCAATTGATACGTGGTTAATCCCATTATTTAGAGGGGTTTCAACCATGCAAGGTGGCGCAGGATTTCGCAACCATCCACATGTAGTACCCCGGTTTCCAGGAGCCATCCATTTCAGTTGTTTTTTTCCATCATAAACCATCCATATTGGGGTACATGTATGGAAATCCCGGTAGTGTTTCACAAAATTCTGATGAAACATGGCCTGGTGGTTGGTTCACCTGCCAGAAGCCACTCCATCGCTGCCTGGCAATGAATGACATTGGGTGGTATACTACGGTATTATGTTTTCAGAAGATGGAGGCTTGATATGTTCTTTTACCACCCAAAAACGATGACACACACAGAGAGATACAAAGATACATGCATACATACATAAATACATACATACATTACATTGCATTACATTACGTTACGTTACGTTAAGTTAAGTTACGTTACTAACCTTACATTACGTTACGTTACTTTACGTTAGGTGAAGTTATGTTACGTTACATACACGCATACATACATACATACATACATACATACATACATACATACATACATACATACATACATACCACCTTTTCACACACCATGTATGTATGTATGTATGTATGTATGTATGTATGTATGTATGTATGTATGTATGTATGTATGTATGCCTATGTATGCCTATGTATGCCTATGTATGCCTATGTATGTCGATGTATGTCGATGTATGTCTATGTATGTCTATATATGTCTATGTATGCCTATGTATGCCTATGTATGTCTATGTATGTCTATGTATGTATGTATGTATGTATGTATGTCTATCTATCTATCTATCTATGTATGTATGTATGTATGTATGTATGTATGAATCTCTCTCTCTCTCTCTTTCTCTCCGTCGCCATCTCGTCAAGTGAGACTGCCAGAGGCAGAGGCGATCATGCGGTCACCAAAGACGGAGGCAACATCATGACTCAATGCATGCATGTGACGAATTGAACTGAAAAACGAAAATCCCAATCGCAACTGTACAGGAAACAAGCGATGTAGCTTGCGGAACGAATTAGTTCCGCAAATTGGGTTGCAAGCATAGGACCCTACCATCTACCAGCAGCGCATGTGAAAGGGGCAAGCCATCAGAAGAATTTTGGAGAAGGCAGACTAAACTATACAACACGAATCAGCCCAGCCCTTTTCTCAAGCTCACGTCTTCGATTTCTCGACGCTGGCACTTCCTCGTGTCTCACACCTGCTCCAGCTGCAGAAGGGCGGTCTACGGAGGACCTTGTATCAATGCCCCGGGCCGCGTTTGAAAGCAAGTCTTCAGAGGTGACCAGTCTATCGGAGACGTTCCTTCCTACTCATCTGAGCCACGGCTGGAAGGGACTGGCTGAAAGTGGGGCGCAAGTTTCTCCACCAAATCTTTCTGTATCTTTTGAATGACGCTTTCAAACTCTTGCATTGTCAGCATCTGCGTTTCTGTTTGGGTGGCTTGATCATAGAACGGTCAAACCATAGCGCTTGCATATTGGCCTGTGGCAAGGTCTTGATCGAGAACTGTGCTGGTTGCAGGATCTCCGAAAGACGTTGTCCCAGGCAAATGCTTCTCATCTGGCTCATGTCCATCCAAACCCACAGCAGAATATAAACACAGAATGGCCTGGCAATGCTCACACATTCGTTCTCGTTTTGCCCTTGGGTCAAAGCATACAAACCATGCCAAAGATGCTGGGCAAATGAAACTCTCCCCTGCTTTGTGGCTAATCTAAGGCTATATCCGATGCACGAAATGAGCTTGTGATCCGCCATTGCAGTACAAAGCACTGTGAATTGGACAATTCTACCCTCGGACGGGTCTCGCAACCAAAATGACTTGAGCAACAAATGGCTTGAGCCAAAATGTATGTATGCATGCATGCATGTATGTATGTATGTACGTATGCATTTATATGCACATACATACACATAACACATACACTGAATATATAAATATACAATATATAATAATAAGAACAAGAATATAAATAATAATAATAATAATGTTTGAAAACAATACATAGCTAATATACTGTCCAGCTTCGAGGTTCTTGGTTTACCTTTTTTCAGACATGGCAATGTCCAGAACTACATTTTTACAATGTGTGAATACAGAGTAGCGTACCATACATAATAATGAGTGTTTTGGGGTTTCTTAAGGGACCTCTAAGTTTTCGTCAGACAATAGTTGCCAATCCTTTGTCTTGTTCTTCGGAATTGTGACCAGGCCAGAAATATATATATATATATATAGTTAAAGGGAATTTATTTATTGAGTACTGCAATTAATTCATATTCAACCTACTTATGGTTTACCTTTGAATTGTATTTGGCCTTGCGGCGAAATTGCAGCGTTCGCAAATTGGGTGTTTACTCCCATGTTCATACTTCATAATCCATAAGATTCGGCCGTTTGAGTGTTGAAACCCAGGGGTTTAAGGGGATACGTATAACCTCGAACAAATGGAACCATCAAACATCCTGCTAAAGTATAGCAAAATGGTGATAATGCAAGCGTCTTTTATCTTCTTTTGGTAGTTTTATGGCTATGGAGAATATCAAAATAACTTGCAAATGGATGTTCATGCCCCTATAACAGTTTGAATGCTTTTTCTGATCCAGCCCCATACACTATCATGAGAAATACCTCTAGAAATACCCTGAAAAATTCATCATCCTCCAAAGCCCACGTTTCCACGTTTTTTTTTGCTTCAAACCCCACCTGCGTGTCATTCATGGTCTTCCGCAAGGCCCGCCGTGCGGGGCCCTCTTCAAAGCCGTGGGACAACAGGCAGGACAACGACAATGGATCCACCTGGCCCAAAAATGTGGGGCTGGGACGCTCCAAAAATAAATGACACATTAGGTTCCATGAGTGGCATGCGAGGTAACCGGGTTGGATTGGTGGCATCTGCCAAAAGCATCCAAAACTTCCAGGTCCACCGCTTGCTCTTATCCATTTGATCACATTGGTCCAGGACCATTGGCATCTTTTCATGGCCCAAAACTCTTCAGCACGCTGGGCCCAAGAGAAACAGAACATGATTCTGTCTCCCGAAGTTTGAAAGGCATCCCTCTCTGTCAAGTCAACCAATGTAACTGGTTCCAATCAAGCAGCAGCAAGGTCGCGATGAACTATTCACATCATGCATACACATATATATATATCCCTATATCACCACCCCTATGCAAGCATCCAAATAGCATTGCAGCAACTGCGAACCATGTTACGATGATGCACTTGCCCACAAATTGGAGAGAAGTGATTTCGCCGGTATATGTTCTAAAGAAGTGAGGTAGAGTAATCATACCTCTATGTTTATGTATATATAAACATGCCATAAACAGTTCCTGCAACAGAAATCCTTCATCTTCATCCGTGGTAGCCTGAGTGGCAGGGGTGCTCAGCGCAGGAGCACCTGGCACCGCCAACCGCCAACATTTTTAGTGCCACAAAAGTGATCAATCCCCTAATTACCTTGTGGTAAATGTAGCATCTGTAGATTTAATTGGGGCTGTTATCCCCAAAATAGTGACAAATCCTCGAAATTGGAACCCTCCCTCATTGGTAAACTGGGGGGGTTATAGATCCCGACTCGACATCAAAATCAATGTGGTAAACCCAACATGGGATGCATTGGGTTTGCCACAGTCTACCACGATCTATGTGAACGTGAACATGAAATTATGATTGATCATTATTTTTTGGGGGATTGCGAACTGATATATATATATATATATTGTATATACACTAAACTCTATATTGGGTTTACATAGGTTGTATAAGTTTATATAGGTTTATATAGCTTTATATAGATCTTGCCATACCAATGGTGTTTTGTTCACTGCAAAAGAAACGCGCATCTCATGTACCTGGCCGATCCTTATTCTCCGAAACCAGTCGTTGCAACAAGCGCTGCACGAAGATCTCACGCGCATCGGCGGCCTGCACGGGCAGAACATTGTGGAATATGTGTTGCAGGTTAAACGGTTAAAACATTTAGAACCATATCATCTTTTTAGACTGTAAAACAGGGTGTTTAAGATGATAAAAAAAACTCTATTAGCCAAATAAACACCCTTATTTTCTTCTGAACCTATCCCTTTTCTCACTTTGGGTGCCTCAATGTCCTCGGACAAGTTGAGTTTCTCTTCCACTTGTGCTTGGAGGCACTCTGGTAGCATGTCCTCAAAATCTTCACAGTTGGCTGCGGGTCAATGAAGGTCAGCACGAACAGACGGATCTCTCTCAGGTCTCTCTCTCCCTCTCTCTCTCTCTCCCTACACGTTTGCAGAATGAGCATCTTGCATCGAAGAATGTTCGTGCCCATTCCATTTTGACCCCATGTTTCTCTTCCAAATAAGTCACATCGTCCATGTTTCATAAGCTTGAAGATTACTCCTGGCAATCAATCAAACATGGCAATGGAAAATCCACCATTTCATGATTTGTCCATTTGATATCAAAGCATATCACAGCATAAAGCCGAATTATGGGGATTTCCGATTGCCATGTTTGAGTACCAAAGGGTGCTTGGGCCATGCGTCCGTCATGGGTCGAAAGGACATTTGCTCTGGCAGGACGTTGGACACCGCGTGAGCTGCAGAGGAGAAGAAATCGTACTGCAAATATTTCAAAGTCTGCAAACCTCGAGATACACGGTCACCAAGCCCCTCCCCAACAAATATTTTCTGGTAATTCATCAGATTGCTATGGAAACCATGGCCCATTCAGTTCGACTGATTTCCTTTATATTTTCCGTAGCTCCATCTTAACCGTCACCCAGCAGCATCAGATCATGGAGATGGGGGGTTGCTACTGGATGGCCAGCCATTGCTATCCATTGCTATCCCACTTTTTAGAAACTACCCTCTGGTGAACTAACATAGCAATGGAAAATCACCATGTTTAATGGGAAAATCCACTATTTCTATGGCCATTTTCAATTGCTATGTTAGTTCACCAGAGGGTACATCTATCACAGGCCCCAAAAACACCTTGGCATCACCCGGCCATCAATTCACGAATTGACTAAGCCAACCGGCTCCACTGGCCCATTTCGGCCAGTTCGTCATCATCCATTCGGGGATGACGGCAGTAAACTCACACCACAAAAGTCCTGATTTTTTGTAAGACCCCGGCAACATGGCAATGGAAAATCAATGAAAATCCCCTATGTAATCATTTTAGATCATTTTCCTGTTTATGTCAAAACCAATTTATGGGGATTTCCCATTGCCAAGTTTGATTACCGAAGGGTCAGTTCCTTTCAGAAACAACCAGTATCTGCGAGGTATGTTTATTCCCTTGATACCCTGAGGGTGGACCACCCCTCTTTGATGAAAGCATGGCTGGCCCTTATTAAATGGTGGCCACCAACTGAGTTTGAGCCTCCCAACAAGTGCAAAAACTGAATCACTGCACATATCTGCACATGCACTGCTCCCAAGTTGAGGCAAAAAAAAAATAGAGGAGCTGATTGCCACTATTATGAAAGGAATTAGTTTTCTATCTTCTTGGTGGATGCTACATAGAGCCCCTCAGACGGCCCATGATCCAAGCAACAGGAGTCCATGATGTCCCCTCGATGTTCCTGCCGAGAGTTCTTGAGCTGTCCCAACGGTGGAATTTTTGACCCATAGCAAACCCAAAGAAAGGTGCGAAGTATCAAAAGTTCATCGTTAGAGAGTGGAACTGTCAATGTCACTTATCGCAGCTATGCACAGAAAGGTTCCGCTTACAACTCTGATTCGACTGAATAAATATTGTAGGAAAACAAGTCCCACATGGATTTTACAAAATGTTTTGGTTTCATATAGTGGAGGTGCTTTAAAGACTATATATAATATATATCCCAACAGCATCCAAGTGAAAATCGGGGTTTTTCAACTCAAAATGGCTGAGTCACCGGAGCAAGTGCCTCCAGGACATAGAGCCACTCAAAGATGTGCCGATTCAGCTTGTTGAAGGTGACCTCGTGCAGTGGAATGATGGGAAATTGTGCAAGTTTCGAGAGTGGGTGGCTGAGCCATCCCCCTGAACAATGAGATTGTCATCAGGGATCATCATCCCAAAAATGGTTTAAAATCTGAAATAGCTAAAACATGTTAAAACTGCCTGAACCAAGGAGCAACTATATGTGTTTTCTTCTCACTGTGACTTTGGGCGGCTTGCGAAGGGATTTGGGCTGCCTCAACCACCCTATATTCTATGATTGCTAGGGTTTTGTTTATGCTGCTGACGTGGAATTGTCACTGTAGATGTCACTAGCTTTTCTTCCAAACTCTCGTTTGAACCGGCTCCATCTGAACATGGAAAAGTAATGAACATATATGAACATGATGACACACACACAAGCATATATATATATACAGTACATATATACTATATATATATATACAGTATACATATCTATATACTATATATAATACATATCTATATACTATATGTATACTATATAAATATATACTATGTAAACTACATATATATATATATATATATACACTGGTAGGACAAAAGTTGCGCTTGTTGAGCTTCCCACAGTGAACATGGTTGGTTTCTTCTTCTGCACACCCTTTCCCCGTAGAATCCTAGCATGGAGCTTTGTCGTACCCCGGTCGCATTCCCACCCTCCAAAAGCTTTAAAATCTTATATATTTAAAAGAGGGTGATAATTGACCGTCCCACACCTGCCACACAAAACGGACTTGAAAATGTGATCCGCGGTTGACCGAAATGGATGTTTTGTAAAGCTTTCAAGAAGCATAAACTTTGTTCCTCCTGAATATATATTATATATATATATATAATATATATAATTACACTATATAGTATAATCATTGTACCATTGGATGTTTTTGGATGTTAAACCATAAATGGTTACCTCTAGGCAGCCTATCAGACAACTCAGCCATTTGAATTCCGAACCTTGGGCAACTCCCATGGCCCGTGACCGGGCCGGTGCCACATGGGGGGCTATGGGGACCTTCGAAGCTCGGAACTCGTCCTGCGCCAGTCTTTTCCGCAGATCTGCTTCCGTGAGGCCCTCGCAGCGGTCAATACCAGGTGTCAAATTTCAGGTTGTACATACAGTATCTACCATGATCTACCATGATCTATCTACCTTGTATCTGTCTAATCTTTCTATATATGTGGCCTTCTATTTGTTATATTATAAATATCATTAATCATTATTGCTATGATGCTATATTATTTCTATATTGTGCAGAATTTCATTCAAGAATAGGAATGCGCATGTCTGAAGCCAGGCTGGGGCAGAAAAGTCATGGGAAAACAGCGCCATGAGCACCTCGCAAAGCTCCACTTGCTGAAGCGCATCCTTCAGTGCCGTCAAACACCTCGAACAACAATTCACCCGCCGTTTGTTGATGATTGCGGGCTACCTTTAAACAGGCAACATGGTCACGTTCCATGTCAAGACAAGTGATCCCGGGCTTGGCTCAAAGCCTCCGATGATTTGTTCCTTTCTTGAACTTGAAGCTACTCCAAGAGTTATTATTCGAGAATGAAGCACCAAGAACAGGTTCAGGGGACATTCCCTGGCACCATAGTGAACCCTCATCATCATCATCATCATCACCATCAAGGAAAAGAGGACCAAGAAGCCAAGAAACAGCTCACGTTTCTCCAGTTGTTGTCGAAGTTGTTCGTGATTTTCTAAGTGATCCTTTCGCAGAGTAACAGCTGACGGTGGGCGAGCACACAGACTTGGCGTTTTTGACCCCCATGATAGATACTCATCAAACTACACGATGGCAGCTTTCAGTTGGGCATTCTCTCTCCTTCACCACTGCCTTCAGGCAAGGTCTCTCTCGCTCTCGCCCGCTCTTTTTGACAAAGGCAGTCACCACTCCCACACAATCTCAGGCATTCTATGCGCCCCCCTTTCAGCTTATAATTCTTATGACTGCATGCATATAATATGCGTGCATATTATATGCTGTATATTATATGCTATATATATATATAATTACATTCTAATATGAATATAATATGAATCCATCACTGCAACCTATACCATCCAAAGGTCCAAGGTTTACCCGGGAACCCCCCGGTTCCAGCCTTGAGTGGCGTTGCCATGTTAAATTCCACATTGCGGTTGAACTTTGCAATGACGCTGTGGGGAGCATCACGGCGCGCCTTTCCCAGGGATACCAGTGGAAAAACTGGGACCTGTCAATTTTCATGAACAAACCTGTGACTATCCTGGGCATCATTCATCAGCGATAGGTTTCTCGATCCCTTGGCTGGTGATCATGGTGATCGTTTGCTTCTATCAACCCCCCAAAACTTGACATTTCCAGCGCCCCAAATGGTTCCTTTATGCAAAACCTCTCCGGATTCTCGGATTCTTCCCCGTCCCATGCTTGTGGAAATCCAGAGGGTCCTCCATTTACCCTCCGGTAAACTAACATCGACCCTGGCAGTTGTCGGGGTTGGAAGGCTGGTTTCCACATGTTTCCACTAAAAAATTGCTTATTTTCAGGGTCCAACTGTTAATTGACCAGAGGGTACATCCATATCTGGGGATCCTCAGCCCCAGAAGCAAAAAGTCAGCTGGGATGTAACAAGAATTAAACGGCCATTTTGGCCACTTCAATTATCTTAAAATATCCTAAACATTGTCATAAAATAAAAATAAATTTGTATTTCTAAATAATCACTATATATATATATATATACAATTAAAATGACTCCGATAATCTTATATATATATATATGGTCATTAAAGAAATAATTAATGGCTAACAACGCATATAACATCAATCACAGACCCCCTACTTCCAACAAAACTTACGCCCAGGCACAATCTGTTGGGCTGCTTCGCGGAGCCGACACCCCTCCGAGATGAACATGCGGTCCTGGAAAAAAAAAATCTTTTATCAACTTTGGAGGTAGTATGGAGGCAGTCTAGACAGAAGACTGGGTCAACTGATGCCCTGAAAGTTTCAATCCCCCAGAAGCTTCCAAAGATCATCCAAAACAAAGAACACCCATATCAAAAAAAACGTATCTGACAGAATGGTGCAAACATGTGCTACCAAGCAGTTGAAACTTGAAACCATATTGCCACAGGAGTGCAGGCAGCTGTGTTTGTTTATCCTTTATCCGTTTTGTCAATTAGCGGGTGTTGTATGGCAGGTTCCCCCTGCTGATTCTGGATTTGTGTGGGCCATTTTTGTGGGTTAACTTAGTTCCCCACCTGCCAGGTGAGGGATGTTAGATTTTATCAGAGCTGTTCTCCTCATCCTCCTCGTCCTCCTCCTTCTCCTCCTCCTCCTTCCTCCTCCTCCGCGTCCTCCTCCTCTTCTACCACCTCTGCCTCCACTTCCACGTCCACTGTTGCCTTGCCAACTCTTGGCCAAGCTCTTCGCCAACTTCGGAGCTCAGTGCGCACTGCTGGACCTCAACCTGGGACCTTCCCAGCTCAGTGCGCACCGCTGGACCTCAACCTGGGACCTTCCTAACTCGGTGCGCACCGCTGGACCTCAACCTGGGACCTTCCCAGCTCAGTGCGCACCGCTGGACCTCACCTGGGACCTGCCCAGCTCAGTGCGCACCGCTGGACCTCAACCTGGGACCTTCCGAGCCCAGTGCGCACCGCTGGACCTCAACGGCCAGATAGAATGCCAGATAGAATGCCAGAAGATATGCCAGAACATATGCCAGAAGATATGCCAGATAAAGTGCCAGAATGTTTGCCAGATAGAATGCCAGAAGGTTTGCCAGATAGGATGTCAGAAGATATGCCAGAAGATATGCCAGATAGAATGCCAGAAGATATGCCAGACCATATGCCAGAAGATATTTTTGCTTTTGCTGGGGCTTCCGGAGGGTTTGCCCGATGGAAACGACGAAATCAATCGCAGCATCATCTACAAAATAAATGGCTGCATGACAGAGGCAGTTACCTCACGGGGTGAAAGTGGGAAAAGTTGGTACCATGCTGTCTGGCCCCTCAGAAGTCGTTCATGGCAACATTGTTCTTGAGTATGTAGGAGGTTCCATATTTCCGGCTGGCTGATGGCGAGCTGTTGAACAAAGGGTTGGTACAAGATGCGAAGATGGCGTTCCAAGCCCATGTAGTTCTCCAGGATGGTTGCCGCTGAGTGCGGATGGCCAATGTCGATGGACAATCTCGATGGACCTTCCACTGTGTCCAGCCATGTCAAGAGTAAGGTTGTGCCATGTATGTTGAGAATGGCTGTGTGTAGCCAGTTTGTTTGCTGCCGTAGCAATGCACCTTTGGATTCCCAAGGGTTCTGAAGCAGCAGCTCAGCCTTGGTCGACTTCATGGGTTGATCCATCCATTTGAGGAAAGTTGCGCCAAGGAGTTTCCATGCATCTCGGTCGTGCGCCAGGTATAAGTAATCATGTTCGATTTCCTTCTCGGCCCAAAACTTGCGCAGCAAGGAATGGGTTGTGTGCCAGGGCCCGGGGCGTGCCAAGCCTCCTGCATGTCTGTCTGCTACGTGCGCTAGCATGACCCTGGCTGGGTGGTGACTGTGAAATTCTTGTCTGCAGATGTGCCCGAGGAAGGACCAGAACCTTCGCAGATATTGGGTAGGCCATGCCTGTTTTTGGGTTGCTTGGGACAGCCACTCTCTTACTACATGCCTGCGTGCTCGCTGCAATTGGTATGCTTCCTTGTCTGAAGTGTTAGGAATGTACAGGTGGAGGCTTTCAACCATAATGGTTGTGTGGATGACTTGCAGCCTGTGGAGAGTGGATTTGTGTGGAAAGAGGATTGGCGAAAGCCACAGGAAGCATGAACCAACATATTTGTCCAGCAAACACTTCGTAGCTGCGGGCTGTGACCAGTGGCATTTGTTGAGGATCGGCTTCATTCGGCCCCATGCCTGGTGAATAAGCCTGAGGGCACTTTGCACAACTGTGTCGTGTCCCAAGTGGTATCCCAAGGGTTTGCGAAGGTATTGAGTGTGTGTGGTCCATTGGAAGTCAGCAAGGACCCCAAGGAGGTGCTTAGGTGGCAAGTTGCTGAGTGTGTCGGCGTGGGCGACGATGCAACTTTTGTCGAAGTTGACGTTCAACCCAACCTGGTTGAGAGCTGCTAGCAAGGATGGCAGTAGGGATGTGGCTTGGGCCCAGTTCTTAAAGGTGAGAAGGATGTCATCAACGAAAAGCAAAAGCCAAATGGGGCTAAACACAGGAGTGTGTCCTGCTGCCTCCCATTGCGCTGTGACTTTGCCAATGTTGTGGTCAAGGGTCCTTGCAAACAGCCCAGCTGAGTGACTGCCGCCTTGGGGTGTGCCATTGGAGATCTGTATTGCCCACTCTTCTCTGAAGAAGGTGAAGAGGAAGCGTTGTTCCATCAACAGCTTCATCAAGCGATGCGCTTCAAAGGCCGCCCGGGAAGGCATGGTGGCGAGGAAGGCAGCCACGCTTGCATGGCTAAGGTTGTCGAAAGCACCGCGGATGTCCAGCTTCACGAAAATGGGAGTGGCTGCGGAGACTTCCACAATGGATACCATGTAGTGTGCGGCAAAAAGGGCCTCGATTGGCTGACCGCCTGACACTGCGCCCAGTTGTGCTGTGAGTGGTGGCCAATGGGGCTGCAACCTGCGCATGAGGATGGCTGCGTATAGTTTTTGTACAACCTCTAGCAGGAGGATGGGTCGGATTTGCTCTGGCTTCTGTATGTGCTGGCACTTGGGAATGAGGCACGCAATGCCAACGTGGAGATCGGAAGGCAGGGTGCCAGAGGAAAAGCTGTTGTTGAGGACTGTAAGAAGGTGTTCAAGGCCCTCGTTGCTGGCTGAAAGGGCTTGTAGGAATTCGTTGGACATGCCGGTTGGGCCGGAAGTCTTCCCCGGCTTGAGTTTGTTGATGCTTGTAATGAGCTCTTCTGGTGTGATGGGTGTGGGCTGCATGTGGTCCATAGATGCGCGCATGGTTGCCAGGTATGGCTCGCACTCATCATCGCGAGTGGGCAGGGCTGTCTTGGCAAAGACGTTGTTGAAGTGCTGTTGGACTGCAGTGACCGCTGTTTCACCCCCCCACATGCAGAGACTAGGCTGCCCCAGTCAGGTCTGCTTTTCCGCCTGTTTTGGAGGAAAGCGATGGCCGAGGCGTCGCCAGCTGCGGCTTCATTGTGCAGATCTGCAATCCACTGGGCCCTCTCCTTGCGCCGGAGGGACAAGATGTGGCGTGTGAGGGACGCACGGGTTGTGGCATCCGTTGTGTGGTTGCGATCGCGGCAGAGCTGTTTCAGGTGTGAGGAATCTTTGTATTTTTTGCTGGGTGTGCGGTATGCGGTGGCCCGGGAGATGCGGCACAATTCGTCCCAACACATCGGCGGAGAAGCTGTGGAAAGAAGTGTTTGCAGGTGATCTTTGTGAACAAGCCATCGGCCAGAGCGATGGTGCTTTGGATGATTGTTTCGGTGCTTTTGTGTTGAGAGTATCGTCCCAAAGGTGACCAGTTTGTGGTCGGTGGGCAGGAGTTGGTGCAGGTCGGCGCATGTGTTTGGATGGCTAAAGGGCTTTGCTTCCGGGGAAGCTTTGTTCACGAAGGCCGGGTTGACCAAAAAGAAATCGTAGGTTTTGTGTTTCCAAGTCGGATCTGTTGGCAGCAGTAGCTCGAGGTGGTCTTCCTCAATCATGCAGGCAACAGCCAAGCCTTGTGCATCCATTGCTGGTCCAGCTGGTGAAGCGTTCCAGTCGGCAGCTATGATGCATGGAGTGTCCCGGATCTTGGCAAGGAAGTGCTTCATCTCCTGGATGGCTGCCTCGTAGTCAAGGGCAGGCTGATGGTGATGAGGGAGGTGTCCAGAAAAGAGCCACATTTTGGCGCCACTGGTGTGCAAGATTTGTGCTCCAATGAACCGATCCCCCTTCAGGGTGTTCAAAACGCAGTCTGCGTAGGAGCGGTCGATCAGAAGGGCTTGGCCCAGGTGACTGTGAAGTTGGTCTGTGCAAAGGACCCAGTAATCCGAGAGATGCGGATGCAGCTGGATCTGGTCGTCGGGTTGGAGGAAGCCATTCGGTGTCAATTTGCCTTGGGCAAGGGAGCCGACCTCCTGAAGGGCAATGGCATCGAAGTGAATTCGCCGATCTGACAGCACGTCAGCAATCTGAGCGAGGGACTTGCCTCGCACATTCCATGTTGCCATTTGGAAGACATGGGAATGTGAGGGTGGAGATCGCTGGTGCCGTCCCTCAGGGTCATGCACGCGGCCGGCTGTGCCGGCGAGTCATTCATCTTGTATGTTGCCAAGCGCCTGCTTTAAAGCAGGGACTGGGATCTGGGTGGCCGTGGAGATGCGAGTCAGGTTGACGTGGAAGGTGATGGTGTCTTGGCTGCGCGAATCAGAGTAGATGAGAGTCTCCAGTTGGTCAGTGCTGGGTGCGAGGAGGGCAGCCGCTTGGGAGGCAGCAACTCTCGCATCTTGAAGCCAAAGGATTTGCCTGTTCCAGTCCACGTCGAATTGGTCCACGGAGGATGGGGACACTAGGGCTTGGAGTGTGTCCTTCACATATTTGGTTGCCCTGTTGTTGAAGCGTTTGTGTGCACTTTTGTGCTGGGTGAGCCAGGCATTCTTGCCAGAGCTGTGAATGGTATGTTTGTCCAGGTTGTCCGCTTTAAGTTGGAGAAGTCGTCGTTTCGCCTCAGAGTCTGGCAAGGCCCAAAGGCGGACATGAGATGTTGAAGCCCTGCGGCCATAGACAATGACCTCAAGGACATCCGTCTGAATCCCCATGGCTTGCACCAAGGCCTTGGTCTCGGCTTCCACTGTCTCTCTGCGGGTGTCAGTGAGCCACCCTCCGATGACGAGATGGTTCCAGTCTACGTCGCTGGATGATGGCTGGCTTAGCGCTCGGGAATGCAATGGTGGTGCTGATGCTGCTCTGTGGCCTCTGGGGGGTTCAGCTGGGTTAGCCCCGTGTTGTGAGTGCGGGGGTGCCGAGGGGGCACGGGCACGTGAGAGTTGATGCATCTGGCCGGTCAGTTCCTTCACTTCATGTTGCAGTTGAGAGACGTCTTGCGGGGTTTGTTGGCTTTGCTTGGTTTCAATCAATTGCAATCTTGCCTCGATGGATGCGATCTGTGCGGTGTGAGCGTCCACTGTTTCAAGGACTGTTTGTTGGCTTGCTTGCATTTGATCCATCTTTCCCACCAGTGTGTTTTCTGTCTTTTGCAGCATTCCAGCGAGGAGTTGCACCACGGCGGGGTCAAGTGTTCCCTGATTCGCCGTAGGTTGGCCCGGGCTAGTAGTAGGTGGTGTAAATAAAGATGGTGCCGCAAGTTCCTCCATACTATCATCATCAACCTCTTCAACTCCTCCATCTGCCTCAAAGTTGACCTTTCTCGTTTTCTTTAATGGAGGGGATAAGGCGGGTGCAGCGGGGAGCTCATCATTGTCAAGGTCAATGGGGTATCTCCATTACAGGGAAGATCAACACTACCTTTACCTGTTTAAGTATAAATGTCAGATAGAATGTATAAATGTCATGGTGGGGATGACTCGAAGTAAAGTATTTTTTTGTGTCAGCTGCTAGCCAAAACACGCCAAAACCATGAAAACCAAGTAAAACCTCATAAAGCCATGAAATACCACACAAAAAACTTGAAAAAAACATAGCACACATTTTCTTTTGGATTGCCCCTCAAAGGTTTGCCCCTCAAAGAGCCTAAAACTTTGGATTTCACCACGAAACCGCGAAGGGTAAACTCAAGCTTTCCTACCAAGATATTGGGACCAACCATAACTAAGCAATTATAGATCCAAATTCCAGGCAGTTTTGGAATTCCAAAGGTAAACATTCTATAGGTATATGATATATATTATGATACGGTATGATCAATGTTTTGGAGAAAAAATGTCCGAATACTAAGGATCTGAGCGAAGCAACAATTGCAACAGTTGGCGGGGCCGTGTTTGCCGAAAGGCCATAACCGTTAAACACAAACTATGAATGGAACGAATTGAGGAGGAGTAGTTGGGAACTGTCATTTTAAATCTAATATATATTATATGTAATTATATTTATATATATATATACGTATATATATATATATATATTGGATATAGTTTGGTCAGTCATATTGGCTACCCCCATGAACCAAGTCATTGACTGGCTCCTTACCTGTGATGCGCATCCAAAAGATGAATGCAGAGGTGTGGTATAGATATAAGGGGACATGGATCAAATGGCAGTATGATGCGTGGGTATTGATTGTGATGGTAATGATAACCTGCATCGTTGACAAACTCCACGGCCCATCCAAGCACAGTATGTTAATGTATATATATATATGATGATACATGTGCGTACTATATTATACACTTGTCTTCTCACGAAGAATCCCCCGCCAAAAAAAATGAAAAGAACATCTCTCCATCCTGTCGTTTCAGCTCTTCGGCCAAGCCTTCCGAAAGGCTCTGAACACCTGTGGGCGAGCTTTCCAAAACAATCTCTGCACTTTTGATGTGTCCTGTTGAGTCACAGAGATGTTAGGCATTGCTACAGAAAATTCATGGAACATCAGGAAGATTCAACATGGGTAAAATCATCTTCACTTTGGCAGCATTGCAGCTTGCGTATTATGGCGATGAGTCACCAATCACCAACAACCTAATACATTGATACATCCTAATACCACACTGCTCTATTGCCAGTTGAATATGGGTTGTGTTGACTTGACTGGCATATGTCAGTGATTCGACTCTCGCACTATCCGCAAAAGGACAGATAGGTCAGCACGCACAGTTTGCTGCAATCATTTTCTCGCAATCAATATTCTGCGGCAGTCACACAGTTTGCTTGGCCAGATCTCACTACATGAGCTTGGCCACATCTTTAAAGAAAAAAACCGTCTCCTCTTTGAGGCCTTTTGACAACTGCTCCTTGTGCACTTCCGAATAGTGATCTGCAGCGGACATGACAGGAATGGACAGGGAGAAATTGTTTCCCCAGGGGGAAACATGAGGAAACAATATGAAACAATCAAAATCATCAAGAAATTAATGGGTTGGACAATCCCTGGCCGCATCTCGCAGCAATTGGAAGTTTTGTAAACCGCTGGCCTTCTTGAAGCATTTTCACCAGAGTCTTGCCATCAATGCCTGCAGTTAAACGCCCGTCTCAAAAACTCATTACCTAACCTTGTTTGATTCAGCAATGGTATAAACACAGTTTTGCATACAATCGCCTTCAATCAATTCCTGGGTGTTCTTGGTGCGTAGCTGAATTGGTTTCCTGGTTCATCTACGTTGTGTTTCATCTACCAAAGCTGGTTTCACCATCACTGAAATCTGTTGCAAGATCTCGGCTCTGTGCCCCACTCCGGCAAAGAAAGCTTGGCCAAGAACTGGTTCACCCTGGCCGGCTCCTTGGCTTTTCACATTCCCCGAAAAGCATGGGACCACACCAGGAAAAACCTGGAAAGCATGGTTGAATATTTTAGGTTGGCTCATCACGATCATAGTTCTCACCACAGTTTGAATTTCTGAGATATGAGCTATGATGATATTGTTTATGATATAAGTTATGATAACTCATGGAAATTTTCATTGTGTCCTTCTGACCCTGCACCGTGTATTGAATCAGATCCCCTGGAGAGACGTAGCTCTTGCGAGACCTGAATCTGAGCCCTCTGCATTGTATAATGTGAACTGAACAACGCAGGATCCAACAAGAACATTGATAGTTGCCGGTGGCTGTGAAGAAAACATGTTTGAAGCTCAGAAGAAGCCAGGCGTTCCCGATCCAAAACCATTGAGCAGCGACCACAAAACTCATTAATTTCAAAGAAGCAAACCATCGTGCCCTGTGATGCATGTGTATTCAAGCAAACAACAATCATATTGTTGTGTACGGGCATGGAGCACATGGATGTGCCAAGCGCCCCTTAGCGTGCTCGTACTACGACTCACAAACCAACAAAAACAAAAAAAACACAATGACCTGTTTTTATACACCCTAAGCCCTAAACTTTCAAACCTCCTCAAAAATCAGGTCCTTTTAGGTAGGTCAGGCTTGAGGGGTTCAATTAGCTTGTCAGAAGGGGATTGAAGTCTAGCGATACACAAAGATCAAGTCATCAAGTGCCAGCATCCCACGATACATTCCCCCAAATAATTGGGAGTTCCCGAGGTTTGGAAAATAAAGAATCAGGGATTCAGTAAAAACAGTAACAAAAAACAAAAAAGAAACATGTCACCCCAGGTCAAGCCATATTGGTTTATCACAAAAAATATGGGATAGCAGTAATAATAACAATAGTACTGTAACAATAATAATATGTTTCAAAAAATGACAACTAATAAAACAACAATCATATAGAAAAAAACAATGACAATGATGATATTGTTGTTGTTGTTGTTGATGATGATGATGATGATGATATAATAAGAAAAAACATCTTTGGGATAAGTCATGTAAAACATCATATATCGTCCCAGCATCCCACTTCATGGGATAATGTTCACAAACTGCATCTGGTGGATCGAAGGCTTTTTCCGCTGTTACTTGATCCCCCAGCCAACGAAAAGCCACCACCTAGCCGTGGAAAAAAGCTGAGAGGAGGTGAGGGCAACATACTACTACTGATAGCCCAAATATATCTGAATGCCTGTATTCACACTTATAAACATATATCTCTAGGGATATAATAGACACATCAAACTGAGAAAAACGTATTGAAAATGACTGGGATTGTCTTGTGAAGGGGTTCGCTTTGTTGCTTTGAAGATTGCAGGCATCGCTACTGAACTTCACAGTTGTCACCATAGTCAGGACTACTTTGTTATTTTGTTTCCTTGAAAAACGGCCCCTGATCCCCGGTCTGAAACTGGCTTGGAACCACTTCTTGGGATATCTTGGGATCAATGAGCCTCGGTTTTTCGGTTTGAAACTTCTGGGAACATCACCCAGCCTTCATCACCGTCTCCCATTTCTCGGCATCTTCACCCTTGAACACATCATCCAAAACCAAGCTCTTGCCATCGACGCTGTCTGGGCAATGGCCCCGCAAACCAGCCTCCTGAGCTGGTGAGGTCCAGCCTCTTTCTAAAATGGAAGAATGCTCCAGATTTATGAGATGTTTTTCCTTTTGCCAAACACATTTCTTGAACAATGCAACCCCTAAAATTAGTTTTAGAAAACACATGAGAGGGTTATATAGTTGTTTCCTCAGTCTAACAAAACTTAGATAAACATTTCACACCGGGAATCCCAGTCGCAATAGTTAAATCTGGTGAAATCTGGGAGGATTTCCATAATTTTCATGGAGTCCTTCTAGAATATTTATGTACACCGTCCATTCTTTTAACCTGGCGAGGAACCACTTAATTTTGGTGCGAAAGGTGGAACGTGTGATTAATAGAGGGTAACCGCAAAACATAAGCTGGTCCCCTATCACCCTTAATCCATGGTGGCTTCTGACTCAACTGCTGATATGAAATCATACATATGAAAGCAAAATAGATCATCATATACCCACTTTGAGAGACACAACATCCTCCCATCACACCTGTATGGCCACCTGCAGAAATGGTAGTCATGGTTCCAATCATCCAAGGGAAAATCCACGGAAAACCGTGGTTCTTATCGCCAAAATATGTGGCTTCTATGTGTGTCCCTTCAATTGGGAGAGCTGCCGGGTTTCGTTGAGAACATTCGGAACAAACTCTGCCGTCCAAGTGAACGGAGCGCGCCTCCTGCGACGTGGCAACGTAGGGAATCAGTTTCTCAGGTTTATACGTATATCAGTGGATTGATATAAGGGAAAGTATGGAAAATCTACAGGAAACCATGGTTTTCCCCTGAAATATTGGAGGTCCCTGCAAATTGTTCCTTTGTATATATATATATAATATATTAAAAAAAAACATTAAAAAAACAATCAGCTGTGGAGAAGAAAGGCTGCTAGTGGTGAAATGACCATCCTGGCCCCTGGCTAATGAAATTTGGGAACCGGCGTGTTCCAAACTGTATCTTGAATCATCTTGAATCACTGAAACTGCGTGAACAAGCAAGTGTTCTCTATTTTCGATTCTCAGCATTGAAATTGGCCTGAAGGTTAATGCTGCAAAATGAATCAAATCGGGCTGACTCAGATTGACACAAGGAAGCACGAGCAAAACATATTTGCTGCCATCTTTGGGTTGCTTGTCCTAGACTGAACTAACTGCTAACTGCTCACCGAAGTTGATAAGCCGCCTACTCAACACCAAACAGCTCCAAAAGACATCCAAACGAAAGGTTGCTACCCAGAATTTCCACCAAACCCCACTGATTGCCACTGGCCCCTCTGTGCCAAGTGTCATTTGAGTAGCCTCTTCAATAGCCTTGGATTGGGGAGATGTCCAGTGTCCAAAAACCTCCTAGGATCAAGTCAAAAATGTAGACACCATTGGCAAAAATGGTTCTAACACCGTTGGCAAACACCGATACTCCGATACCATCGTATACCTATACCCAGCCTATACCTAAACTTTTCAGGTTGAGGTGCCTTGGCAAGCTTCTTCCCAATTTCTGGATCTGCCTCAATCTTCTTTTTGGTGGCCGCTTCGTTCTCGGCCTTGCTGCCATCCGCCACCTCAACCACCACCTTGTGAAGCGTCGCCAAGGTCTTTTTGTCCAAGGCCTTCACAACTTCCTTCCTGGTCGCGTGGTTTTCTGGTTGATGAATTGGGAGTAAACACCCCAACACCATGAAGATTTGCTATTGATGTATGGTAATCCTCCAATTCAAAAGCCAAGGGGCCAAGGGGTCTATGAATCCGGGGCTGACATTACTTGTGCTTACTCGGTTTAGCTACACCTTGGGAATAACATATGGCTAGATGGGAAGGCACACACTGTCAGAGAATGGAGGAGAGAAACCATATTGCGTCCATGCAAATCACTAAAGGAAAGGGAAAATCATTAAATCCACAGAGGGGCACAAAGTTTCTAGCCAAAGATTGGATCTCTTGTATTCTCCTGTATAAAACCACTCAAAAAGAATCTGGGACTCAAATGATGATGGCTGCAGAAGTGAAAGCCTCGGCTGGAAAAGTAAACGGTTGGAAACCTGAGGTCTCTGGTGACTATGAAGCTATTCAAAAACAGTTGTTCCGCGGCTGCCAACCACAGTGGATGGCAATCAAAGGAGTGGGTGCTTTAGTGGTTCGTGTTTTGTTGATCATCATATGAATACGGTTATCCCCCTAAAAACGGTCACACACCAACCAAAGGCCTTCTCGCGGGGGATATTGAACCCCCTATCAACCCAAGAAACGGGACATATTATGTAATCCCCTACTGTGGGGTTGCCATTGGGGGGCCCCGAAACTTCATTATATCAACCTTCAACTCTGCTGCTACGCTGCAATTCTCCTTCCTTCATCTTGCCCACACCAGCTGCAACTGCTCCGGCTGTGGATGCGGCTCCCCCCATGGCAACAAAGGGCTGGTTGGGTAATACGGTGCAAAGAGGACTCTGATCACTGTGGCTGCAGTGGTGTCCAACATAAAATTGGCTAAGGGTAACAGCCCAGCTTGTCAGTCCCCTGGGGCGACTGGATCCCTTTGTGACACTTTGTTTCTGGGACATGGCCACAACGTGACAAATGGGTGTGTCTGACGGTGGGGTATACCGGTATACCGGTATACCCAAACATTGCCATATCACCATATCTTCAATTAATAGGGAAACTTCTGAGAAGCCATTGGATATCCACTGGATTTTGGAGGGACCCAATTTTCAAAACCCCGGGCCAACAAGGACCGCCCAGCCTGAGGTTAGCTCATGGACACCATGCCTCAGCTTTAAGCATGGACCCATTTGATCCCATTTGGACTCCTTGGTAGTGTCAACCCCAGATCAGTGAGCCCTTAGGCAGTTTATTTGGGTACTGTTGCTCAACGATGACTGCTGCAGGTTTTAATCTGAGGTTCCCGTTGACACACGCCCCAAGAAAAGGTGGTTTAGGGGCCAGCCATGGCCACTTTGATCCTGTGGCAATGGATCAAAAATTGATATCAGTGGGAGATATCCAAAATAATCCAGGGTCAAAACACAAGCGAGATGGTTGTCGATATGAATCAATAACAACTGGCCTTGAATTCGATGGATAAAGGCCCCGACAGAGCGCATGCTGATTTTTGATTATGTTTGTGGCCCGAAGGTGTTTGATCCATTCCCGTAACTCACCAAACGCGTCAAAAACAGCAGCAACCAGCCCCAGGCACACAAAGAGTTCCAACTTTTCGCTCCAAGTCTTCATCACTTCATCAAAGCTTTTGAAGTCTTCCACCATTCCGGTAAAAACCTTAGGACGTTGAAGGAAACTTCATGGGTCCCTCGGACCCCTGTTTCTGATTTTGATCAAAAATCCAGCCTTTGAAGTTACAGTAACAGTAACTGCATGTAACTGCAGTAAGCCATGGGGATTCACCCCCCATGATCCCCCATGCAAGGATCGAGCAACTCGATTGCCGGGGGGATCTGGGGACAATGTGGGCGCAATATGGGCGCAATGGTGGTCTCACCACACCTCTGGCCCATGCAGCAACTCAAATTTCATGCAGCCTGGCAGCATGAAATGGAGTTATGCTGTACGCCCCTGCATCTGTAACATTCTGCAACATATCTTTGGGTAACCAATAAATTCACCAATGCCGGGAGACCGGATCCGGCACATCATTTTGCAGCCACCGTTCTTCCACTCGTAAAGCCATGGGAGGCCAGAGAGCAAGCTGAACAAAGTCCACGACAGCAAGTCTATCTGTGTGTTGATTGGATACGTTCGCATTGTGGGTTAGCTGTGCCACTGAAACAAATCTGAAAAAACAACTGCACTGATCTTTCATAGCAGTGGGCTTGACTGCATAAGTTACTTTTGAGGCATGTTGAGACGGCTCAAATCATCTACACAAAACGTTACCAAGTATGTGTTTAACAAAGTTTCAACCTCGTCGCACACAAGACAAAATGTCAATGAGGATAATCTTCTCCCTGTCATGGGAAAAGACAAGGGTGGAAACTGTCCCCCCAAAAGTAAACGTTCATTGATAGTCATTCGCACATTTTAGGACTTTCCTGCCTTTGGTATTCTTTTTGTTGCATTCTCATCATGAGCTGTGAGACACGCCTGATGGCGGCTTTGGTTGGACCAGAAAGAAAGCTTTGCAAACGAATGCACCGTGCATTCGCAACTCATTCGCTAAACCTGGAGAGTTCCTGTTGTCATGCAAGAATCAACGAAGGATTAGCTTATATATTCACTCCGCGTACCAAGCACCCAACATAGCACTGCCAATGCACCTGATAGCTCTTGATCGAATGGCTATTCAAACGGGCAAATTTGACAAGCACATTCTAATGTGGTACACCCCAGAAAATGAAAATGTGGGTGTGTGAATTGTGGAAGAACAAATTCTGCTCACAACTTGCTATGGTTGAGATTTCAAGCAAATGGATTTTCAGGCAGGTGCGCCACTTGATGGACTTAAGAGTCACCTGTGAAACTACGAATCAACAAATTGATCACCAACAAGTCAGCCATAGTGACATAGTGAGAACTCAAGTCAGACTTGCCTCCGTCCTAGCTTGCAAGGCTGGAAACCGCAAGGAGAGCTTGGATAGGGATGGGGCACTGTTGAAGCAGGGTCGAGCTTCTTCAATTCTTACCATCCAGCAGTTTCACTTGGCAATGAACAAACCAGGTTTTGATTGGATCTCAATAATTTTGCTTGCACAAGGCCCTAAGGGTGGGTGGGAGATTGTGCGATGTTTGCAGGACACGGTTTTGTTAAACATCCAACCAAACATGGGGGTCTGCTGAGTCCAGCACACTTTTTCTTGCCATCGGGATCCATATCTTACCATCGGGCCATCTCGGACACACCGGCGGTGTGTCCAGCGGTGTGTCCGGCCGAAAATCAGCTTTCAGAAGCATTTTCTGGACATGGAAAAACACATAAAAACAGCGTTCCCTCCACTGCCCCCGTTTCAACAGGGCGTCCATGAGCACCAAAACTTGGCCCATTGCTTGGCCGTCCTCAAGAAATATTGTCATGGTTTTCACTCACTCAATGGTTGATGTCCTATGGGGGATGGGCCAGCTTGGATACCATGTATCATCACTTACCTATATGGATAGATTGGATAGTATATCACTATATCTATTAATCAATGAGGACGGCCCCTCTATCAATCAACACTCAATGACTGTTGATATGTCAAATATCCACAAGGAGGGGATCCTGCCCTCCACCCTACAGGTCCGCAGTGTCTGAAGGTTCTCCAAAATTACATGCCATGTGCAATTCGACATGATGTTTGATGAGTTGTCAATGCCATGTGCCAGGACCACATGCCAAACAGTCACCGAGCAGGCCCAAGTGTCCCTGCAAAATTGACCGAATCTCAGGAAAAGGCCCAAAAGAGTCCGGCCTAGGCGCCAAAACGCACCAAGTCTGCAGCATCGCCATGTCACACGCCACAACCCGATTCTTGGGCGGATCCGATGCCAAGCCTGTTCCTTAACCATCTTAGATTCTTTAACCTACCTGTTCCATAACAAATGAAACGCTACACTTTGGAGGGGCCAGATTCTGCCACATACCATAAAACCATGTTTCATCATGTTTCATCATATTTAATCATGTTTCATCATATTTCATCGTTTCATCATGTTTCATCATATTTCATCATGTTTCATCATATTTCATCATGTTTCATCATAGTTCATCATGTTTCATCATATTTCATCATATTTCATCATAGTTCATCATGTTTCATCATATTTCATCATATTTCATCATAGTTCATCATGTTTCATCATATTTCATCATATTTCATCATAGTTCATCATGTTTCATCATAGTTCATCATGTTTCATCATATTTCATCATATTTCATCATAGTTCATCATGTTTCATCATATTTCATCATGTGTCTTCATGATCCATCATATTTCATCATGTTTAATCATATTCCTTAAAATCCCTTTTAGCAGCAGTGGAATCATCTTCAACCAAGTTGGGTGACCTCCAGCCACCCAATTCGTTTTCCGCCAAGGGACGTAGATCAACAAAATGCCCGTGTAGGAAAAGATACACCACCATGGTCGTGGGGACCTAGAGCTGGTTGGAACTGGTTATAAAATACACATACAAACAAACACACACATATATATATATATATATGGACATCCGGAATTACATGATATATGACATAGATATGTGAAATAGATATATGAAATAGATAGACATTATATATATATATAATGTATGTGTGGATATGCCATGCACTTGATATTGTGCTCTTCAGATTCCTTGAGATGATCTAACATGTTAATTTAACTCCTGTGGATCTGGAAGAACCATCCGCACAGTCTGCTGAACGAACGGTGGGTCTGCTTCGCTGATTCGTACGTTCCCCTTCTTCAGTCTGACGTAGTGTGCCTCAAGGAGGAAATAGTTTTAACAGTTTACCCTCTGGTAAACTAACATAACAATGGAAAATCACCATTTTCAATGGGTAATTCCACTATAAATGGCAATTTTCAATAGCTATGTTAGTTTACCAGAGGGTAACATGTAAAAAATGTGATTTCTTACTATGAATATCATCGAATCATGTCCCATCCCCTACTAGAATGGGGAAAATACCACCCATGCATTTGTTTTTTCCTTTGTCTGCTGCCCTGGCGAACATGGCCCTCAAATCCTCATTGTTCGATTCTTTCAATGCTTCAAACATGTTCATACTGAAATGGCTATGGCTAGGACTTTGTACAGTCTTGTCCTTGGGTCTAATCATGTCCGATCTGCGCCCTTACAACTTCCATACCGAGCCACAAGATGATGTAGAAATGGGCACCGTTGGCGTCTAAGACAAAGAGGTAAAAGAACCTTTTCAGCATGGTGTTGGCGCAAACCGGAGTGACACTGGTAATTAATTCTTTACATGACTGGCACGCATCATTATCATCATGGACCATGCACCATTCGCCTCAAGGAACAGAAGATCGACATAGCTCAACGTGGCCCAATGGTGGCCCAAACTGGCCTAAGGCCCTACTTTTTGATCCCGGGATCCCAGCGAGGCGAAGCAGCGAAGGGCTACACTTACCATAGAAGTATTGTACCATCCAAAGGTGGTAGAAACAAACATGAAAAAAAGGCCATAGTATGCCATAGTATGCCATAGTATGCCATAGTATGCCATAGTCAGCAGTCACCAGTCTGTCTGCACAAAACAAAGGGTGGGAAGCGACAAAGGAGGTGCTCTAAAAAGGTTCTTTCACTCGAATAAGTCACTCAGACTTAGGAATCCTCAATGAATATGAGCTGTCGGGCATTGACAATGCGGATTGTGTATTCCCCATTATTCCCCGGATCCGCCGTTTTCGGTCAACACCAGGGAACAAATAGCCTGTGGCAAACACAGTGGCGACCCAAAAATCCAGGAAGACCAATTTTCTGGGCAGGAGCCAATGGCTTAGAAATGCCATTGGCAAGTTGAATAAGTGTTCGTTCAGCAGGAATATACCTGAACCCAGCATAGCTTGTCGGTCACCAGGGCTGAGGGATATCGCGGGCTGAGTCACCAAATTGGGAACATGGAGAAACCTACTATAGATCCATTATAGATATTAGATATAACCATCAGATTCGTCAGCAAGTCCCAGCTTCCCATGTTTCCCACATACTGCTGGGTTGGAAACATTGAAACTGCAACAAATGAACGGGAACATGCAAGAATACGTGATCCATCTTCAAATGAAGTATGGTCTGAACATGACTGAAATAGTTTATATTTCTCCTTCGGTGTGACCAAACATGGCCGGCACCTTTTCAGGTCCTGTGATTGTCCCATATTTTCTATGATGTTCCCATTAAAACTTCCATTTTCTATGGAGATTTCCATGGATTTCCCGTTAAACGGGTGACCCGAGGGAGGAGATTGCGCGCCCAGGCTGCTGAAGTTCATCCTGACGAAGGCGCGGTATTTCTCCGGGCCGCACACGGCCAGCAAAATTGGGACCAGCACCAACCACCATACCTGGGACTTCTCATGGTATCCTCATCTATGGGTGCCTTGGATATCCATAAACCATCCATATTTACTGGATATGTCAAACCTGGGACTTCAGAAATGTCCAAAATTATAAGATACAATGATAATTGCAATGGAAGTATTATAAGTATTAGCAGGGATGTTAATTAATGAGAATATTTATAGTTGTTGTTTTCTCTTTGGTACCTGACAATAAATATATATATATATATGGGGTATATATAATCTGCATTTTAGACAATTTTCATGGGGAGAATGATCAGAAATCCATTGGAATTGGAGGTAGCCTATTTCAGAAAACAAAAACATCACTGGATTGCTTGAAGGGAATATCTAAAGAATCTAGGGGAAACCCTGTTTTTCAACCATCAATTATTAAAAAAATGGAAGTGTTCCCGTAGATTGAAAGCAATTCGGGGAAACAAAACACCTACTGCTCAATCATCTGCGACCAGAAAAACACAATACAAGTAAAGCGAAGAAAGCAAATGACCGAAACAACAACAAAGAGAAAGGGCAAAAAAAAATGGTCAAAAGAAAGGTATTGTCTTCTTTTTTACATGTTCTCCTGACTGGGAGCATTATTCTGGGCATGATCCGCTCTGATGAGAAGGTCAATTTGTCGCTCTAGATTCATCTGCCACGGACACACACTTGCTCAGAACAATCTTTGCGAATTCTGATGTGGAATGCATCTTACGTGCAAAAACACTCCAAATGCACCTGACAGGAGTGGGTCGGTGAAGAGACCCGAGAAAAATTGAAAAGGTGCCATCGCCATGTCCAGCGCTAGATGAAATAAGTTGACAGATTGCGAACACCGTGCAAATCGAGAAATTTGAAAGCAAGTTATTTGGAAACGGCATGGTGGTTCTTGGGTTGGCCACACCCCATGTCCGAAAAAGAAGCCGGTACGTGACAAAGGCGTCCCTTCGTCATATCACCATGGAAAGGCAGTGTCTTCGTTGGTGGATGACTGCCAGACCATGCATCCACCCCCTGCTTAAGCAGAGGTTTTACATCTATTCAGATGTTCCACAAACACACCCTCCCGCGGGAGGGTGGGAAAATTAAGGTCCGGACAATGAGATGAAAATGAAATTGAAAGGAAATGAAGATGAGGTGAAAATGAAAATGAGATGAAAGTTACTTAACCAGGACGCGAAGAGGGGAACGCAAAAGAAGAGGGAAGGAGCAAACACCAACACAGGCAAACCTGGCCCAGCGGGCAAACCCTGAAAGGGCAAGGGAAAAGAAAAGAAGAGGCCGACGGACAAAGAACAAGACCAGCGGAGGGGGGAGGACGGAAGCGCCTAAACCAACCTACCACAGCGAAACCTACGCCTACCTAAGCACGCGCCCAACCTACCTGTAGAGAGGAGAACGCATGAAATAGGGGACTGATGGGGGACTAGTTAATGAAATGATGCATCCACAATCCATGCATCGTGATAAGGCTCAATGCCCTCGGTGGTCAGATCAACCCCATGGACAGCTTACGTCAACCCCCGAATTACGTGCACATTTCAACCGTACCAACGACCATAAAAAGAAGGGTCACCATACCTGCAAGCATGTCCTGATACCTGGAAATGCATGTTGAGTAAAAGGTGAAGCCCAATACTGCGGCCCGCTGTTTAACACATCGACAGGTGAAAGGCGAGACCTGAAAAAATGGCCAACTGTCTCACTTCCGTAAGCGAATTTTTAGATTGAAACTGTGAATTCAGAGATCAAGCCGGAGGATCAAGAGAAAAAGGTGAAGCCCAATACAGCGGCCCACTGTTTAACAAATCGGCAGGCGACAGGTGAGACCCGAAAAATGGCCAGCTGGTTCACTTTACTTAGGCGAATTACTAGGTTGAAAATTGTAAATTCAGAGATCAGGTCGAGGATTCACTCTCCTACATGAAAAGGTATTCCCCGAAGGGCTCATGCCACCGTGACGAATCCAGCATGAATCACACACTTGCTCAGAACAATCTTTGCGAATTCTGATGTGGAATGCATCTTACGTGCAAAGAACAATCCAATTGCACCTGACAGGAATGGGTCGGTGAAGAGACCCGAGAAAAATTGAAAAGGTACCATCGCCATGTCCAGTGCTAGATGAAATAAGTTGACAGATGGCGAAAACCGTGCAAATCGAGAAATTTGAAAGCAAGATATTTGGAAACGGCATGGTGGTTCTTGGGTTGGCCACACCCCATGTCCGAAAATGAAGCAGGTACGTGACAAAGGCGTCCCTTCGTCATATCACCATGGAAAGGCAGTGTCTTCGTTGGTGGATGACTGCCAGACCATGCATCCACCCCCTGCTTAAGCAGAGGTTTTACATCTATTCAGATGTTCCACACACTAGACAAGAATGGATCATTATATGATCCGGCAGGAACTGAATCCTGAAACATGCAAACCAGCCTAGATTATTAGATGAATAAAAGAGCCACGTGAGGTACTTCTCGCAAACGATGTAGGGCATCCGAAATTGTCAAACGTAGTCATAACCAGATTCCATAGAGTTTTGACCAGCATGTTGAAATCCAAAATAATATTTCGGCGATTGTTTCCCAAAATAACCCATAGTTCGTCGGCGACAGGATCTCGGCGAAAATAAGTCAAAAAACATAATACTGTCGGCGATATGGTTTCGGCGAAAATCTGAGGAAGGTTCTGATGCATGTAAATGTCAAAATTGATTCCAGATTGCGTCAACAGTGCAGTAAATTGAAATTTCAAATGGACGACGTGGAGGTTCTTGGGTTGAGCCTCTTCCCATTTCAGTAAATTGGCAGGTACGTCACGGTGATCAGCCGTGATATCACAAGCATTGGATAGGGGTCTTCGTTGGCACCTGACCTATCCATGCTCCAGGTGCCCCCTGCAAATTAGTGAAAACCAATCAGAAGTTTTACATCTGTTCAGATGGTACACACACACACCTCGCATGTAGCGAGGTCGGTTTTTTGGAAGAACTTCGCTGGCGGAATCGGCAAGACACCAGTGAAAGTGAACCTGTAATAACCTAATGTACAAAAGGGCGGTCACTTCAGTCAGAAGAGGAATTCGGAGCTTGTAGAAGGACTTCCATAGCATCGTGGAAGCTCATGCGTTCAACCATCGCCCAAGTCTGATCGAATTCCCCCGATGCCGTAGCAGCCTTCAAGGTGTCAGATAGATCTTTGGCTAATTCATGGATCCGGGTGGTCAGCCTTGGTTCATCTCCAGGAGATGTCGTCTCAATGGGCACATTGTGAAAAGGATGGTGTCCATGTACAAGGGGAATCTCAAAATGATGTCGCCAATAGTCCGCTGTGCGCAGGGACCACTCCCAGTTGCCGGAGAGACCATAGAAATAGTGTTCAGGGTCACGACATCGGGAATGCCCTAACAAAGGAATTTCTTCAATGAATAGCTCCCTGGTGTTGTTGGAGTGGGTAATGACCTTGAATTGGATCTGGTGAACCACGCGAGAAGAGAACTGAGCACGATGGAAGTAGTTGTGTGTAGAACTTGAGTCTGTCGGAAATGGAACGCCAGGAGGTGCTGGTCCTGAATATGTATCAGAATGGGCCAGTGTACCCGTAGCAGGTGCCGTACTGTCAGTTACCAAAGGTGCCGGAGTAGGGTTGGTCGTAGTGTCGGGAGCTCCTGAGTGACATAGTGCAGAAGTCGAGGCGTCTGGTACTTGAACTGGGTCGGTAGGAGCGAGTCCACGAGTAGAGTTCGCAGGCCAAGACAAGCCCGCCACGGTCGCGTCTCGTTTGTGTTCCATGGGTGAAACTGTCACAAATACGAGAAATAGTGCAACAACGGCTGAAGCATCAAGAATTGCAGAAGAAAGCCAATCCCGAAATTGATAATATTCACAAAAATGAAAAAAGTGAAATCCAGTCCTCAATCAAGTGGGTCAGTTGCGACGGAGAAGCCACAGCTCCAAGTCAAATAAAATAGAAATCGAAAAATCCTTTGTGTTAGTGGGGTGTCAAGGAGGAATTGAAAACCCTGTAGCATGGTCTTTTTTGGCCGGCTAGTGCATCAGGGCAGGATCACACCGGAGCTAATTTTGTAGCATTTCAAGCGTAGTACGAAAGGCTGTCTGGTACCCGGGATGAGGAAAGAGGATTCGCGGGAATTGTACTGCCGAAGTCGCCACTCAGGTCGGTATGCCTCCAAAAGCTGCAAGACCGTCATATCATTGGAAACTTGGAATGTATCACCGTCCAAGTCGCAAAAGCGAAACTCCAGGTTCGAGGGATCAATTTGGATGTCCCATTGGGACCTCAATCTTTTGGAGATACAAAAGCGGAGTTCGGCAATTGGGATGAGGCCGGCTTCAACTGGTTCCATCTGACGTGACCAGGTAAACAAAGCTGCAAGTTCAAAGCCACTGACATGTCTAAAATTGGAGTTCACCAGAGCCATGTAGTGTTCACGGTCAGGTTCGCTTCGGTGAGTCAATGCCTGTAAGGGAGAGAAGTCAACCAAGATAAGGACAGGTCTGTTTGGAGGAGGGTTCACATCACCAGGGAGGCCTCGATGTCCAGCAATCCACCCAACGGTTCGTGTACCAAGCGGTGTCTCAATCGTAGATGTGGCGCGATATGGATTGGGTCGAGAAGAACGAGCCATTGCGTCGAATGTGAAGTATCGAGGATAAAGCGCAAAGCCCAAGCTGCAAAATGGGTTGGAATAGCCACAGGAACAAGCACAAAGTGTTAGAAATAAAAGAGAAACGGTGTACCTAGTAAATGGTCACACAAAGAGACGATGAATCACAGGTCTTTTTTCCGCCGACAAAGAATGTGGTATATTACACACTTGAATCCGACATATCCATCGGGTCAATATCGTTCGCATCCAACGGACCATGTACTTGTTGAGGAGGGACAGCGGGGCGAGTGAGATATACAGTACGGTGTAGTGTTGCCGGTGGGGAAGACGGTGGTGTAGACCGCCAAGGTGGCCAATATAAAGAGGTAGTGGTTCCTTGAGAATGGTGTTGGGCGGAGCGTCCCCAGCATGACTGTAAAATATGGAGGTGGTCCGGTATCGCTTCGTACGGCTGTGAGACATGGACGTTGGAGTGTTCAGGGTGTGGTAAAACGGGAACAGTAGTTGCCGTAGGGGAGGAGGATGATGGTTGAATTGGTACATCATAGTATCTGCGCCAATGGTTAGCTGTAGTGCGCAAGGTTGCCTGGTCGTTGGTGAGGTGCATGTTCTCCAGGAATGTTTCCACTGGTTTCCACGTTTCAAGACCATCAAGTGTCCTTTCCACGATCCAAAGTTCATCTGAACGGTTAGACAAAGGATAGCTCAGCTTCTTGATGAAGACGGAGTGGACAGTGGTAGAGGTCGGAATCATTCTCGCTGCACGAGGAATATAGGATGCCGAGGTGGGATCATCCGGTGGCAAGTGTGAGGCAAGGCCATGTATGGATGTAGGTGGTAAACCGTGCGAGACCAATCGAGCAGGATCATCCGTGTTGGAGGTCATCATGTACGATCAAAAGAATATGATAGCGGGAAATACTAAACTGAAGCCAAAAGGCCGTGGGGAAGGTCAATGATGAAGGAATAAATAACGAATATCACCCACTGGCAAACGAGAAAAGGATGACACAAGGGAAAATCAGAACCGGGGTGGTGGACATCACAACGAATGTTGGTCTTTTTCCTCATAGACGTGAGCCGTGTCAAGATCCATCAAGACAGCTAATCACTCAGCGGCTTTAGTGTATCGGGTGGCCGTGACGAATGGATGTCCACGGGGAATCACTTGAACATGTACAGCAAAGCCAGTGTCTTGTGCATCTGGATGTGGTGTCAGCAGCAACGGAGAACACTCGCGGGTCGTGAAGGCATCGAGATGTTGATGAGTTTTCCATCTCGGGTAGAACCAATTCAAAACATCCAGAAGAGAATGAGGAAGGTCGTCAAGCATCTGAGCTCCTTGATCGGTGTCAATCATCATGTAGAACTCCGACGCTGGTAGGTGTATGGACCAGCGTTGTAGCAGTGTGTCGGTGACTACGGTTTTGAGGTCTGAAACGAAATGACTGCGAGCATAGTCCGGGTAGATGACCTTGAACGTCTGGAACAAGCTGTCATAGGTGGCCGTAGGAAGGTTGCCCGCGACATTGGGGGTCAAGATGTTGTAATAAGGGTTGCGTACGGCCAGTTGTTGCATCGGCTTCAGGTCCAACTGGAAAATAACCGGTCGGTGAGGTGTCGGAGGCGAAGACCGGTTGGGTGGGTGCCGGAATGACGTAGAGCCCATAGCGGAAGACGACGTCCTAGTTGGAGAGCGTGAGCGTCGTGTAGGTGAGATCCTCTCGTGGGACATAGCTCGCTGTTGGCAATAGCGGTCCAGGTGAACGCGGAGAGACATAATAAATGGCTGGCGGGTTGTGTGATACGACGTGTCAGAATTCAATGGGACAACAGCGTCCATGGTTCTGAAGATAAACAAGAAGAATATTCCCAAAATGAAGGCCAACGGGCTGGTGAAACAGTAATACCGTACCGCAACGTACCTTTTCCTTGTGATTCGCATATGTCAATGGTCAGCCAAGTTGGTCTTTGATCTTATTCCACATAGAGCGAACATCTTCTTCAGACTTGCCCATCTTGGTCGAGATCACCTTCCATGAAAATCGAGATTTTTCGTCAACCTTCAGAGTGCGTAGTTTCTGTTTGTCTTCAGAGGTCCAGAGTGATAATGGGCTCGAGGAGCGGGATCGGGATTGGTCACGGCGGCGACGACGCTTGGCAGGAGCCTTTGGAGCAGATTTGGCTTTCTGTTTGCGACTTGGCGGTGATGGTGTTCTAGTAGAAAGCTTCGAAGGTGCAGGTAAAACATCAGGAGGCGGAGCAGCAACATGTTGGTGCGGCTCGGGAAGATGGGTTTCCACCAGTTCATCCATAAGTGTCTCTTCTTCTTCCAGATCCGGCGATGGGATGGGGGCATTGTCAATGAAGGCATTGGTCTGGTCCGAATAGTGTGGTCGTAGGCCATCAGGTTGATTCCATACGTCTGTACTGGGAAGAGGAGTAGGTTCAATGTTGGGAATGAGAGTGGGTGGTAGTAGCGCCATTGCTCGATGTAGTAGAAGGTAAGCATGGTGAACATCATGAAGAAATTGAAGAAACACTGGTTCTTGGATCGGAATTGACGTCGTAGGAGACGAGGAAGCCATGACAATGCGTCGAGTATGGGCCAACAGGTAAATGGAGCCGAGTTTGAGGGTAAGCCTGCTGGAAAAGCACTGTTCCGTGATCAAATAGATGCAAATAAGGTCCAAAGGGGTGAGACTTTCAGCAAGGTGTGAGCAGTGAAACGTAAGCGTCAGCGGCAAGACAGTTCAGGATTTTACCACAATAAGGAAACGTGTAAATATTGACGAATCGGCTTGGCAGCAGCGAAGAGATCGGACTCGGCGAAACCGGCTGATCTGTACAAACGATGCAATGCGGCAAAACCTCGTGTCCGTTCATGTGTGGGGTGCGCACATTTGGCGACCAGAAATAATCGTGAAACAAAGCCTGAAAGTTGGACGGCCAAAGGTGATGCGGAGAATGGCGCCATGACCTGGTTGAGGTCGCGTGGAGGGCTGTAGCGGAGGGCAAAAGGCTCGAACTCGATGCAAAAGCCCAAGAACTCCTGGTCCGGTTCAGTTTCCAAAATGATAGGATGGCCGTAGAACTCCGGGTGGAGGAAATTGGCGAAGCAAATTTCGTAGTCCCAGCTGGGGTCCGACAAGCACAATCTGTTGTCCACATAGCGAAGGAGGCGAGCTGTAAGATCCATGTTGCTAAGGGTGGTACGGTAAGTTTTGTACCAGATTTCTTCGGACAGTGCGACAACCATCATGCACAAAGCTGGACTCAGTGGGGAGCCCATAGGGGATCCTCGGATTTGTTCAAAAACCCTAGTGCCGATGGAGAATTGAGTCATCTTCAAGGACATAAGGATGATGCGTTCAATGTCCCGAATGAAGATCTTCCTGGTCACATTGAGTGTACGGCATGTGCGGCCTTTTACTACGTCCCCTGTGTTGTTGCCCGGAGTTGCCTTCACGGAGATGATCTCATCGGGGGCGGTATTCATGAGGGGCGAGAGGAACTGCAGGGTCAGTCGCCAGCTCGCGATGAAGCGGTCCGTGTCAATGCTTGTGAAAAAGCCCGCAAGATCTTGGTTGTGTATTCGTGGAGTGGGGAGCGAATCAAAGTCAGTGTCCTTGAGGAGCTTGATGAGATCGAATACATCACCCCTGGCCAGGTTGTGGGGAAACGCTTGAGGTAGAAGGTTGTAAATCAGCTTGGCGGTGCAGTTCAACATAGGTCGGAAAGGTGCCGTGAAGAAGCTGACAATAGGTCGTCCCGCCTTGAACTGTTTTTTCCTTTTGGGTAGAACATAGGCGTTCGGCAGATCTCGTCCAGCACCAAGTGCCCATGGGTATGAATTGCCAAAATGGCGATTGATCTCGGCGATGGTCCGCTCGATGATGTCGCTCGGGCTTTGCTCCAATTTGCGAAATACCAACGGGTCGGCAAAGGTGGTAGTGAGGCACTGGAAGTAGAGCACGGGGCAGTAGATTCGTAGGGATGTGGCTCGTTTGTCCTCGTTGTGGAAGACGGCTTCTGGAAAAAGACGTTTGAAACGGCTAATGTCTTTGTGAGTGATGTGGTTGTTGAGTGTGTGGTAGTGGGATTGAATAGAACGATGCCAAAGCTCATCAATATGGGGCTTTTGTAAGGAAGGGAGTGAGTGTCGGGTAGTCCATGTCCGCAAAGCCAGGCGAAGCGATGTCTGGATTTCTTTGGAAGGTGGGAAGATTTTGTTTTGAAGCGAACCAGTCGCAATGGATGTGTGTGGGCCATCATCAAAATGTAGGTTGTCGCCGTCGAGGACCAGGTGTTGATCGGGTGGGAGACCACGAAGAGCATGAGGTCGCAAGGCATCACAGGCACACTTTGGGGTTTCGCCGTCAGCCCATTTGGTAGCGGCTTCTTTGTGATTGCACAAGCTATCCATCACCGAGGGGAACTTTGTGAAGACAATCGCCGTGGAAGGAGTCTGCAATGTGGTGTTGTAGTGTCGGGTTTGATGAACGTGGGAGGTGAGTAGGCGTCGAAGATCCCGAGTCCAATTGGGGCATAGTAGCCAAGGCGCACGAAGAGGAACCGGTTTTCTGACTCGTTTGGCTTTCCAGAAGGTCAAAGCTCGGTCAACGGCATTGACGGCGTACGACCTTTGGGGTTCTCCGAGGTTGTTGGCAAGACGTCGAATAAAATAGCAGCCTTGAACTCCAATTTCGTTGGATCGTAATCTCTTCTCCATGTGGAAGCGTCGAACGGAGTTACTGCCCAAATCCTGGATAATCTCCCAGAGTTGTACTCGTCGATGAAAGAGAGGACTGTGAAGAGCGTGTCGAACATGATGGGGTGTAGATCGCCAACGAAGCTTCCGCCACAAGGAGAATGTTCCAAATTGCCGAGAGGCAGAAAATTTGGTACGTGCAATGAGTCCCTTTCGGCAGTTGAAAAACTGGTAAATGAACGGAGTGTTCAATCGAGGTTGCCACAGTTGAATTAAGGCCTGTTCCAAGGCCCAAAAGTTGGATTTATTG
Source organism: Cladocopium goreaui (assembly GCA_947184155.2). Lineage (NCBI taxonomy): Eukaryota > Dinophyceae > Suessiales > Symbiodiniaceae > Cladocopium > Cladocopium goreaui. Next base: position 213,020 of record CAMXCT020000269.1, on the reverse strand, counting down.
GTGTAGATCGGGAAAACAGACCACATCCAGAAATTGTCAAATCTACACCAAAACCGTAAGGCTACTTCGGCCAGCACGAATTTATGTTGTTGCACTTGCAGAAATTTCCGATAGCGAGAGTGTTCGCGGTCTAAAACAAATGAGGACGTGGAGCCAATGTAAAACTTAGGTTGAAAATTCGCAATGTGGCAGAAACGAATATACACCGCCTGGGGATGCTTGAAACATTGGAGAGCGACAGACAAGTCATCCCAGGATCTGCAAAAGAAAATACTCTGCATCGGAGTGCCTTTTAGCAAGGCTTGGAGTTTCGGATTGGCCCGTGGATGTAATAATACATATTGGCCCATCAATACTGTTTGAAGCATCCGAAAAGCAAAAAAGACATCAACAGAAGGGGACAACGTGAAAGGAGTCAATAGTGCGAGAACAAGAATACAGGAATGAGCCACGGCCAAAGTTCGCATAATGTTGGCTGCTTTTGAGCCAGGTGCTTTCAAATATGCTGCTAGTCAGGATTGCATCAATAACGCCACCGTCATGACCTTGAGGACTACTTCATCCGTGGAGGCCCCCTTGTGTTTGCAAGGGTCGATACCCATAGCCACGCTTGCGCGTTGGATAGTTTTCGAAGCATCATCGGGTTGGTTTTGCCACCATTCATTGACCTTTTCCAAGTTCTTCTCCAGGATGTCCTGTTTGGGCTGTGGTAGCTTCAAAGCTTTCAACCACTTGGTGTATTGAGTGTCCGACAATGATGTGGGTTGGTTGTCAACGAGCCAAGTGTTCACGGAGCCCGGAGAAATAAGCAGAGTTGAGGGTTCAAAGGTCGTAGACGCGGCAGGTTGTCCTTGAAGTGCACGTCCAATCGGTGTCGTGGCTGGAGTGGAGCCCGGAGGTGCAGTAGTTGGTGAGGTAGTAGCGGCCGATTTGACCTTGGCCAGTTCTGCCTCCAGTTCAAGAATGCGTTGTTGGCTGGCCACGTCAGCAGAAGGTTGAGTCGGGAGCCAAGATTGGAGAAGTTGAGCAACATCTTTGGCCATGTTTTGGGTGGCCTCCTTTTGGTTGAGACATTGGCCTGCTGAACGAGCTCGGAATGTAGCGAGTTTGTCCAAGTCTACATTGCGAGTGCGTAGTTGTGACACCAATTCGGCCACAAATACTGTAGTGCCTATGTTGTCAAAAGGAAGGACGAAGGTTTCTCTTCCGTATGCAACTCGGCGAAGCCAAGTATTGTGTAAGCCCTGGTACAAGAACTTCCAGAGTGGGACTTGTAAAGGATCCATCCCTTCAATGTCCTTGTAGCTTGAAAATCTGCTCTGTCGGATTCTAGAAGGGAAGTCCAAACCATTGATCTTGTTGGAGTCGTGGAAGTCGACATCAGGTTTCCAATTCTCAACTGGTGGGATTTCAATTGGTCTGCATGTATATCCTTCGTTGACAGAAGAACTTGCTCCTGGGGATGACATAGGTCTCGGTGATCTCGGTGTAAAAGGGTGACGTTGAGGTGCAAAACTGGCGTTGTTGGGGGGTGTCTGTGAGCTCGGAGGCGGCGTGGGCGGAAAAGGTGCCGTAGGCGAAGTCCATGGTGGGCGTGTTGGGAACGATGGAGACGTAGGCGGTGGAGGCGGTATTCCGGATGGGTTCCAAAAGGGTCGATGGGTCGTCATGGCATAGTGCATCGGGCCACGGAACGCCGGTACTGCTTGGTGCCAACCATGTGGATGACGAGGTGGTGTGCGCGAGCGATCCGGCTGGGAAGGAGGAATTCCATTCATATCCGCGCTGTATTGGGAGATCAGGTCCTGGGACGCCATGAGGTAGAGAGGGTCACGAGACAATAGGTCAAAATGCGCTCGAACTGCCGAATGAAAGCTGCGAGAAATGTCAGGGTGAGACAAGGATAGTGTGCGAGTGAAAAAGTGAAACATAATACGAGGTTCCAGTGTGTGAAACATAAGGTGAAAACGAATCTTGCGCAAGGATCCACAATATGAGCATGCAGCGAGTCACAAACCTTTTGAGGAAGAAGTGGCAGCAGTACCGAATGTCGGGAGAAGCATTGTTACTCCAAAATAATCGGGCAGGGCCACTAGGCTCACTGGATCGCCGACGTAGAATAGTCGATACTTGTTCTGGTACTCCTCAAGGGTAAAGAATTCACCAACGAGATTTGGAGTGGTGGGTCGAATGTCGAGAACGAGGTCGGCCTTCATGGTGCTGGTCGCGAGAATGGTCGTCATAATATGAGGATCGGCGATCTCGGCGGCTGTAGGTGGAATTGTCCCAAGCAGCATTGTCATGCCAAGATCGGCGAGCATAGTCCCGGGAGCCAGAGGTAGCAGTCTCGCGGCGGCTCGGTGTATTGTGAGAGTCGTCCGGGGCCGGCTCCGAAGGTTCTGGGGCGTCGGCAGAAGGGTCAGGTCGTACTGGACGTGCAGAATCATCAGGAGGTTCCGAAGGTGCATTGGTCTCCGCAGTCTGGTGTGTGATCAAGCCCGGGAAAACCTGGTGAGTGGAGGCGACGTAGCATATAGATGCAGCGCTTGAGTTCATAGCCGTTGCATTGTCTTTGCCCTTGGCGATGCCCGCAAGGTTGCACAAGCGTTGGATTTGGTCATTTCCTCCAGCTAGGGCACGGATGCATTTGGGTGAGCGGCATATGGCCAGCAGGCCTGATGGGTTTTGTCCTTTGCCTATTTTGTAAAGCTGAGAGGTACAAATCCTGACAGCATAGCCGGGTAGGTTGTCGGTGTCTGCGATCTCAGAGGACATTCCGAAGAACCCGTAACACGGGTATTGGGTCGGTATACCGGCTTCGTTTTTTGTCCAAGTTGCCGGGCGGATGCAGTCTTCAGCAAGAATTTTGGCAACTGATTCCCAACTTGTCTTGTGGTAGATCAGGTAGGTGCCCATGTGTTCGCCACGGTAGATTGGTTTCTTCTTCAATCCTGTGGGAACCGTGATGGTCAGCAAGTTCTCTGGTTCAATATAGAAGGCTTGTGTTTGCTTTGCAAGTTCGATGTCCAGTAAGTCGGATTGTGCAAAGGCCCTGGCAATATTCCTGACGGTGGCTTGGCTGGCTTTGATCCAAATACGATGGTTGTTGACGGTGCGGTATGGTTTAGCCAACTGTTCGAACATCGCGTCCACAAACTGGTTGAAGAGCTGCAAGATAGCCGGGGTCAATGATTGGCGTAGAGGAACAACATGATCGGGGCCAAGCCCGGTCAGGCATCGAACTCTATGGGGGTCATTGGCCGCCGCCACCATTTCATCGAGGTCGATGTCATTCGTGTCAAACTTGGTGAGCGAAATGGTATCAGCAACCTCAGAATTTTCACTGTCGCCGTCCGGAACTCGGAAGGACACCGCGCCGAGTGGTGCTGAAGTGTGGGTTGGTGGGTTGGTTTGTGGTTCCGATGGTGGTGGATCAGTAGGAGAATTGGGTCGAGCAGTGTGGTGGTCGTAGGCGTCGTTGTAGTGGCTTTCGTTCCATGTACCCCAGGTGTCATCAGCATCAGGAGTAGGAATGTAGTTCGGATTGGATGGGTTTGCAGCAGGTCGAAGTATGACTTCACGGCCTCGGGATCGGTGACGTGGTGTCGCGGAGCGTGGGCGTGGATGGGAGCGGTGACGTCGAGGGACCACAGGAGAGCGGCGTCGTGGTGGTGAGCGTCGTCTGTATGGAGATGGTGTTCTGCGGCTCTTGTCGGGTTTCGTAGATGATCGATGACGAGGGAGAGGAGAACGAGGTCGCTCTGTACGTGGAGGAGAATGGCGAAGGCGATAGGAATGTACAGAAGGTCGATGGGAACGTGATCTTGGAGTTCGGGATCGTGGTCGGCGTGTTGGTGGTGGTGGACCGTGTGGTTGGTGAGGAGGAGCGATGGTTGGAGCTGGGACAATGCGATGGTCCTGAACGTCCGGTTCGGTGGGTCTGGCCTTTGGTGCAGGTGGAGGCGTGGCGATCAGTGGTGGTGTAGGTGTAGGTGGCGGTATCTGTGGTGTAGGATTCGGTGGATGTTCATCTTGTTGAAGAAGGAGTTGACGTTGTTCTTGTGCCCGTTGAGAATCCATGAGTAATAGTTGCTGAGCTTGGATAAGTCGAACAGATTCGGCCAGTTGTTGTGCGGTGGAACCCAGGGATGCAAGTTCAGGTGGAACGGATGAAGTCGGTGCTGTCTGAGGTGTCGATGGTGTAGCGTGAGGAGGGGTTTTCGGAGCTGGTCTGCGCGGTCGATCCGGTCTTTTGTCAGAGCGATGCCTGGGAGCTGCTTTGACTGCTGGGGGCCGTGGTGAAGGCTCATTTGGAGGGATCGTCGATGCGTCCATCTGTAATGGAGGTTGAATGTGGTGAGGTGGGTATGGAGAACTGGGCAAAGGAGTTGGTGTCATAGTCGATGTAGGTGGTGTAGTCGATGTAGGGGATGGAGCCGAAGTGGAAGGCCACGCGGGTGGAGCGGTAGGTGCCATAGGAGATGGAAAAGTCGACGGAGCGGTGTGTACCATAGTTGGTTCAGGAGCCAAAGGTGAAGGCATGGTGGGTACAAGTTGTGGACCTGGTACTGCATGAGGAGCCGAAGTCAATGAGGTGAACGGCAACGATGTTGGGGCGGATGTAGACGGCATGAGCGAAGCGGAGGATGACCATGTAGGATGCAAAGCCGAGGGATGTCCAAATAAATGTGCACTCGGTGTCGATTGCGGCCACGTCGAAGATGGGTTCGAAGGCTGTGGTGGAGCAGGCCATGATGTTGGAGTGTTCCACGGATGCATCGCTTCAGTAGGTCAAAACAAAAGTGGACAATTGTAAAAAGTTTCACATACAGGATTCAGTCCCTAACTACCTACAAAATCGTGCAATTATTCCCTGCACCGGGACCGTGGTCAAGTCGTGCCGCAATGGCATAAAACAGCTTGCAAGTTCCAACGAATTAGGTGCACAATATGTTTCACCTCACCAGACAACCATCAAAAGAAAGGATCACCACACCTGAAAGTCGTGTGCCTGCCTGATTTCTCTGTCATGATTTGATGCAACGGTGTTGCAAAGCAGCTGCAAAAAACGGAGGTTTCAGAACATTCGGAATGGCTTCCCTTGAAAGAACGCAGCACTGGGGTCCCTGGGACAATAGGAGCGGCGGGACATCACAAAAGGCGAATAACCGAAAGGCTGGCTGTTGCACTTTACTTAAATGAATTACTGAGTTGAAACGTGTAAATTCAGAATTCAAGTCTGTCAACACTCACCCTGAAGAGGGTTGCCTCCAATGGCTCCATGGCACCATGTCGGAGCCACCATGGAAATCACACTAGACAAGAATGGATCATTATATGATCCGGCAGGAACTGAATCCTGAAACATGCAAACCAGCCTAGATTATTAGATGAATAAAAGAGCCACATGAGGTACTTCTCGCAAACGATGTAGGGCATCCGAAATTGTCAAACGTAGTCATAACCAGATTCCATAGAGTTTTGACCAGCATGTTGAAATCCAAAATAATATTTCGGCGATTGTTTCCCAAAATAACCCATAGTTCGTCGGCGACAGGATCTCGGCGAAAATAAGTCAAAAAACATAATACTGTCGGCGATATGGTTTCGGCGAAAATCTGAGGAAGGTTCTGATGCATGTAAATGTCAAAATTGATTCCAGATTGCGTCAACAGTGCAGTAAATTGAAATTTCAAATGGACGACGTGGAGGTTCTTGGGTTGAGCCTCTTCCCATTTCAGTAAATTGGCAGGTACGTCACGGTGATCAGCCGTGATATCACAAGCATTGGATAGGTGTCTTCGTTGGCACCTGACCTATCCATGCTCCAGGTGCCCCCTGCAAATTAGTGAAAACCAATCAGAAGTTTTACATCTGTTCAGATGGTACACACACACACAGCACGCGCCAGATTGAGCCTGACAGCCTATGATGCTGTGTCAGGCCATGGTTGTGGAACAAGTCTGAACAAGCGCAATGACTAACATTTACTATGCATCTGCCAAAACTTCCAATACTGCGGAGATGTCCAGGCATTTCTTTTGGGCTCCGCAAATCAAGTTTCACAATGTTGGGGTGTTTTTCTGGACTACAGTATAAATTGCCTGGTGAGGTCGTTCCAAGGTCCCAATATACATAGCATAAACCTATGGAAATATATGGGTTTAATTGAAATATAAATGTATACTTAGGACAGGATATAATTTGATGGGATAGGATCAGATAGAATAAGATAAGATATAATCGGATAAGAGAAGATATAGATATGATAGATCGAAACAATAAGACAAAAATAAGACACGACAAGATAAGACAAGATAAGACAAGATACGATGCAATAAGATAAAATGATGTAGATAGGTACGATAAATGAGATGAGATAAGATGAGATTAGATAAGATGACACTGGATTAGATTGGGTGGGATTCCTGCGACATCTGTATAAAAGGGATGGGCATGGACCCCTCTCAGCTTCTGAAAGCAAACCTAATGACACTTAGTGACCCTGGTCATGAGAACCCCAACAACCTGACTGTCCAGGACTCATACTTCAGCCCGGAAAGCCCCGGCTGGTCTCATCCCAGCTGCTGTGGTTGTCACTGTCGCCATAGCCAGGGATGAAAAGCGCAAGACTTCAGCTGCTGAGGGCAAGTTCAGGGCATGAAAGAGAAAATGTAGGTTCAACAGAAAGTAGGACACGCCTCAGTTGGGGCTGGCAACTTGAATGGAAAAGATACTGGCGAAACATGCTGAAATGAACCCCTGAAAAGCAAGGAAATCCACTGATGGGAAAATTGACAAACAGATTATACTATATATATATACTCTCTCCGCGTGCATACATATGTATACACAGTAATTTACATGTAATATTATCATATAATTGTATACATTTATTTTCGACTCTTCTTCCAACATCCTTTTCGTCTCTCCCCTCTCTCTCACCCAACCAAGAGCTCGTTGTCAACAATGCGCTTCGCGAGCAAGCGGGATCGGGTACAGGCAGAGGGCTAGGTACTTATGTACATATCCCCTTAATTTCAAAATTCTGCCTCGTTAATTCGGGGGTGACGTCGTGACGTCGAATTGAATCGTACAGATTTATATACGGTACTTTCCGGAGTTTCAGGACCCCCCGGCGCCCTGGCGATCCCTGATCCCAAAAATCAGGGTCTTGGCCCAGCTGCAGGTGTAGGTGACCAAGGGCCAACCTTTGTACTTGTGCACTGTGTGAGCTTGGACCAGCAGCATGTAGATGGACACAGCCGCATACCTTCAATGTCATGGGCTGAATCCCAAAATGGCTGGTCATTGTCCATTTCCAGCGGAATGCCTGGGATGATAACAACAATCTCGTGCTGATCATTGGGCGCGCAACCCCAGAGAGTGACTTAAAGAGATATTCAAAGTCTATTACAGTCTGCTGTGACAATGCTACCAATTTAGAGCAACCAGGGGCGCCAACATTTCTCCGGGGTGGAGATTGATACGGTATACCAACCGCATCCAACCATCCCCAGAAGGCTGGTTTGTACAGTTTAAAGCGCCCACCGGGCTGCAAAGGCTTGTGCTCCGTCGACTGAATCTTTGGCATCTCCAGCATGGGAACGGAAAAGATCACCAGCAGCACCAAAGCGGTCAAGAAAACTTTGGCCGCAAGAGACCTGGTGGAGGGATGAAACATGCAAATGGACAGCATGGACAATATTGACAACGTCGCCTGAGTCAAATAAAGGTTTTGATAGATTTTGTCCAAGACCAAAACAACTCTGGATGCATTCTGATTGTGATGCATTCAGATAGAATCGTATCGAGGTTGTCGCGGCCACAACTGGGGCACCAGTGCCGACCAACAAAGGGACCCGTGAGTACTGGCACTGCTGGTACAATGTTGCGGGCTCCACAGGGTGGTGCTGACGCGTATTGTATCTGATGTATATATACATATATATATATATTATTATTTCTATATTATATACAATCTAAATAATGACAGATTCATTCACTAATTGTTCTTCTACAGTAAGTTGTGCTTGTCTGGATTTACCCTCCCCTTCTCCTGAAAATGAAACATCGAAATTTTACCGTCGGCCAAGAGGCCAAGGACCAATCCGCAGTTCTTCTGGGAAAACATCCTCAGAAGTAGCGATTCTTCCATGTGGATTCCAGTGTGCAGGAAGTGGGTCAGCAACATTGGCGGGTTTACCCCATTGTAAATGAAACAGATTGCATTTTTTCAAGATATATCATCCCACGGTTTCTCAATGTCTTTAATGTGTCTCATGCAATTGATGTGAAATCCGGGGATTTCTCTGAAAAATGATGAGCGCAATGTGGTGACAAAGCAAACATGAACCACTTGCTGGGAGCAATTAAACATGTTTTAAAATTTATCAATTAATTTAACCAAAATGACCGGCCAATCTGTGGTTCCCAACTAGCTTTCACCCTTTGGACGCATCACAAGAACCACGTGGACATGGCACTGATGAGTCTTGCCGAGGCAACAACTGCACGTGCTGCAATTTAAGTCTTGCCCCCACTGGACTACAATACATATGTGTCTGGTTGGTGGTTTTAACCATCTTGAAAATATTAGTCAATGGGAAGGGTTATCCCATATATGATGGACAATAAAAAATGTTCCAAACCACCAACCAGGTGTGTGTGTGTGAATGAAATAGCATGGATCCAAAACCACCAACAACCAAAACATGTGCATGGAAGTCCACGGGGCACAACCGGAAAATCGTCCATATTCGTCAGGGAGAACGTGTGGATAACGGTTGAGATCCCTCCGGTAAAGTATAGGAACTGGAAACAAAATGAACAAAACTATGGTTCATTAGGACCAGTAATGTTCACATGGCGTTAATAACCCCCCCCGCAATAAAGTACGCCAACTCCCGGTTCACAATAATAAAACCCCCCCGCAATAAAGTACGCCAACTTTTTTTTCCCCGTTTTTTTCCGTTTTTTCCCTTTAGTATTCGTTTTTAATTAGGCAATTCATTTGGGAATACATAGGTGTTTTTTTTTTTGAGGGAAAGTTCCCTTATGTATTCGTTTTCAATTAGGCGATTCATTTGGGAATACATAGGTTATTTTTTTTTTGGAGGGAAAGTTCCCTTATGTATTCGTTTTCAATTAGGGAATTCATTTGGGAATACATAGGTGATGTGTTTTTTTGGAAAAGTTCTGGAGTGCAAAAAAATCAACAAGGCTCAAATGGTCGATTTCCTTACTAAACCCTTTCAAAAAATGCCAAAAAACAATCGCGCAAAGGGGGTAGCCTTGAAGTCCCCTGACATCAAAATAATAATGTATGTTTGCACACCCCTAAATAAAGTATTTGGATTTCAGGGTTCTAAAATTTTGGTGGTTAATTAAATTTGTTTCTCAATTCCTTTCCTAGTTGAACCCTTTCTCAAACCTTTCTGAAGCCCGCAAGACTCTTTGAGCTGGAAGCAGTAAACTCCAAACTCCAAATCTTGCCTGAAAAGTTCTGGAGTGCAAAAAAATCAACAAGGCTCAAATGGTCGATTTCCTTACTAAACCCTTTCAAAAAATGCCAAAAAACAATCGCGCAAAGGGGGTAGCCTTGAAGTCCCCATGACATCAAAATAATAATGTATGTTTGCACACCCCTAAATAAAGTATTTGGATTTCAGCGTTCTAAAATTTTGGTGGTTAATTAAATTTGTTTCTCAATTCCTTTCCTAGTTGAACCCTTTCTCAAACCCTTTCTGAAGCCCTCAAGACTCTTTGAGCTGGAAGCAGTAAACTCCAAACTCCAAATCTTGCCTGAAAAGTTCTGGAGTGCAAAAAAATCAACAAGGCTCAAATGGTCGATTTCCTTACTAAACCCTTTCAAAAAATGCCAAAAAACAATCGCGCAAAGGGGGTAGCCTTGAAGTCCCCTGACATCAAAATAATAATGTATGTTTGCACACCCCTAAATAAAGTATTTGGATTTCAGGGTTCTAAAATTTTGGTGGTTAATTAAATTTGTTTCTCAATTCCTTTCCTAGTTGAACCCTTTCTCAAACCCTTTCTGAAGCCCTCAAGACTCTTTGAGCTGGAAGCAGTAAACTCCAAACTCCAAATCTTGCCTGAAAAGTTCTGGAGTGCAAAAAAATCAACAAGGCTCAAATGGTCGATTTCCTTACTAAACCCTTTCCTTACTAAACCCTTTCAAGAAAGTTCACTTTATGTATGCGTTTTCAATTAGGCAATTCATTTGTGAATACTAAAGTTCCAAGAAAGTTCACTTTATGCATTCGTTTTCAATTAGGCAATTCATTTGTGAATACTAAAGTTCCAAGAAAGTTCACTTTATGTATTCGTTTTCAATTAGGCAATTCATTTGTGAATACTAAAAGTTCCAAGAAAGTTCACTGTATGTATTCGTTTTCAATTAGGCAATTCATTTGGGAATACATAGGTGATTTTTTGTTTTTTTGGAAAGTTCCCTTTATGTAATCGTTTTCAATTAGGCAATTCATTTGGGAATACATAGGCGTTTTTTTTGGAAAGTTCCTTTTATGTAATCGTTTTCAATTAGGCAATTCATTTGGGAATACATACGTGTTTTTTTTGGGGGGGAAAGTTCCCTTATGTATTCGTTTTCAATTAGGCAATTCATTTGGGAATAGATAGATGATTTATGATGATTTTATTTTTTTTGGAAAGTTCCCTTATGTATTCGTTTTCAATTAGGCAATTCATTTGGGAATACATAGGTGATTTTTACGATAGTTGAATGTTTGGCCCTAACTTTATTCTGATGCTCTTAATGTTTGGGGGGGAGGGGGGGGTTTATTAATACGATGTTGACATTAGGTATGAAATATTATGAAATCATCCACATAGGATTTGCCATTTTTGGCAATCTTTGTTTTCCACAAGCGGCTAGCCACGGGGAGGACTTCTGCCAAGTGGCAAAAGATGGAAACACTAAGCCGTTGCCATCGTCCTCGAATCCAGTGACCAAAAACGTCACTGTTTCAGGATCTTTCAAGCATTACGGGCATATTCATACACGTGTGTGGCTGGAAATCATGGATCACCAAATTTGACAAAAATAGAATCTGTGGTTCCATCCATCAGTACTTCTGATTGAAGATTGAGTGCTTTTCCGTTTTGATTCTTTGGGAGTGCTTTTGCATCGGAACAGGTCGCAGCTCTATAGGCGGCCCATGCTTCTTTATTTTCATGTCTTTGAATCCTTTGCGAAAAATCAAACACCCCCAACTTGGTCCATACAGGCATCATCACAGGGGCCGGTCTGGATACTCACCGCTACAGCGCGTAATTATATGACCGTATATGACTGGTCCCAATTCTTCAAACACACACACGCACACACATGTTCCAACGTTCAAATTCCATCCAAATTCCATCCAAATCCGATTTCACAACAGCATTCCATCCACTTTCCCATGTTCATCCATTTTCACTCATTCTGATCGAAATCATCCAGATCCTATGGCCGCATGGAGCAGCCAAGGATCCTCCTCCCCAAAAAAGCTTCCCGAAGAGTTCTTCGCCTGCGACGCCAAGTCCTCCTGACGGCTGGAACTCTGACCCCCTGCAGAAATCTCTGAAAAGAATGGGGTCAAACTGGCTGCAAAGCATGAAAGATCAGGGATGTACATCCCTGGAATCGAAACATGGGCGATTAATTTCCACCCGAACTTGAAGGATTTTTTTTGAGAAGCAGCAGCTTACAAGTTCCCTCCGTGCAAACATCAAACTACAGCCGCCATAGCGCAAGTGAAGTGAACCTGGAGCATCTGGGCGTACATTTTCGCGGTGAGAATCTCTTAGTCTCAAGAATGGCTTACTTGATAAATAGCAGGATATGACTAGCTGATGCACCCATGTTCTTCCAGCAGTCACAATGTCCAAAATAACCTGGACCCCTAAAGTCTCTGTCCTTCGCTCTCTTGCGAACCTCCTGGCATCTGCGGGGCCATTGCCTCCTACGGTCCGTATGTAACATCAAATATACGGGCCACTGAACACCCCGATAAGCCAATGGATTATGATTGACTCTTCAAAGGTGCACAACTTAATGATATGTTCAGTTGCTCGTGAACAAGCACTGCAGGATTAATCAATACATATAGAGACTATATATATATAACTAAAAAAATGGCCACAGCAATCTGTGTGATCTCCTTGACTGTTTTCCCCTCTGCCCAGTGCCATCAAGTGCCTGATAGGTGCTATACTATGCTATACTGACAAAGTTTCACATGGAAACTGCAAAACGTGCTCCCAGTACATGCTGCTCGGGAAGTCCCCAACTCATAGCTCTTTCAGCATAGATAGTTTATTGGAATATAGAAATCATATGAAAATAAAACTTCTGCGCGTGTGTGCAAACGATTCAATTCAGGCATCCCTACTATCACCAAAATTAATATCTCTGCTTGCAGTATGCGTCCCATGCATGGCCCAACCCTCATCCCATCCGCACGCCTTGCCAGAGTTGGCTTTTAGAAGTTGGTTCCCACTGAGGTTTTCTCGACTCAAATCTTCTGTCGTCATGGCGCGAGAATGCGACGGAATTTAAGAACAAAGGATGCGTTGAAGGAACCTATTTGTGGTTTGTGATATGGTTTGATCTCTCTTCAGCAAATCAACTTCCGCGTATTTCTCAGAAATGGTCTGTTGATGTCTGTGGTAAACCCAACAATAAACATCCAAAAAACCAGCCCCAAAATCACTATGGGTGCTATACACCATCCCCAGTCATGGCAGGTTTGTGGCAACCAGTGTTGGCTGGGAGCCCGCCAAGGTGCAGCTTCAAAAATTGCCAAAGAGCATAGATCTATAGTCTAGATTTGGCAAGTTTAGAACCATCTACATAAACCCTTATTCCCGTGTTCTATATTATGGTTATAGAATGTTATAGATGCATCAATATCATCAATAGAACAGTGGAACACGCACCGCTTCACAGCAAGTCTTCAAAACACTCCCACCTCGTGACTTCCGAATTGAACGGGCGTACAACTCCATGTATCTCCATGTATCTATCGCACGAAACTGACTGGGCGTGGCAATCTTCCATCTGCGTGAAGGGACCATTCAATCAGTTGGTTGAAGGAACATGTTGCAGGAAACCTTTGTATTTTGACCATTCACAATGAGAAACTCCTGTACATGTTCCCTTAATCCAGTTCTCCGAATCAATGCTTTTTCTGAGAAACAAGGCCAACACCATATCTTTTATTTATAGAGGTTATATATATATATATACATATCACATATACCTATATGTATATATATATATATATATATTTTGGGTGTTTATATACCATGTTATATATCAAACCAATAGTCTGAACGCTGCAGGATCTCCCAATGTCTTTTTTTTGGGCAAAATTCCGCAGCGCAGTTTGGCACGGCACGTTGAAGCACCGGTGTAATGGGCTCACCTCGGCGGATCGCAGTTCGTCAATTGGGATGATGACATTCCCAACTGAATGGAAAATAAAAGCAATGTTCCAAACCACCAACCAGTATACATATATATATAGATAGATAGATTATAAATATGTGTGTATATGGATATAATATATATATATATATGTTTGACAAGTTGGTATATAAACACCCACAAATATACGTATATATATATATATACCGTAGTTATCAAACCAACTTTGCTATCTAGAGCCTAGGGGGGAACTTTTCGAGTTCCTGGGTTGCACATTCTTAGGCTTCACAAGCCACCCAAAAATTACAATATCATGCAACATCCACAAGAAAAAAATCTTCCAAACCCAATTCATTAAACTACCCATAACGATCACCGAAACATGCATAATATGAAAGGCACTGTCTCGAATGCTCTCAGCCGAAGAGGTCGAACTCCATATCCTCTTAGCTGGTCAAAATGTGGTAAAACGGTGAACAATAATCGCTTCTGGGGAATTAGTGCCATACCACAAATATGTGTTAGTGATTGTCAGTGTCACTGGGGATGATAACCCAATGGGATAAACACTCACTAACACATCTTTGAAACCATAGAAAACATGTTCCGCTCTGCTTTGCGAGTTAAGGAACCTTCAAAGCCATGTCTGGCCAGTAGCTTTTTGATGCTTTGAGGGTATAATATGGGATATACCTCGAACCTTCTGGCCTGCCCTTTCACTCCCCTCAAACAACAAGGGGGCAGTGAAAAACCCAATTCTCCTCCATGATTCTCCGAAACCTGGAAGAACCCACCATTACAGTAATTACATCGCTAAACTTCAAAGACCCTACACCAACAATGCTAATTCTTATCTTTAGCAGCACGTTCCAATTAAAATTCTTCCTTGTGCATCCATTTATGGCACAAGCTACAGTTCACCAGTCCGCTCACGAACAATCGAACTCAGCAGAAGAAGAAAGGCAGCTATTTGCAGCTGATGTTTACCCTCTGGTAACTCTGGTAATTTAACATAGCTATGGAAAATAACTAAATGTTTATGAGGAAAATCCTGGTATTTTTTCATCATCATTCATCATCAAACTAAATGGGCCATGTCCCATTGCCAAGTTTACCGCAGGGGTACCCTCAGCCTTCCCCATGGCCAGTCCTCTTCCTCTTCTTCTTCCACGACCTTCTTCTCCTTGGACCCATGAGAATCCATTGGATCATTGTCGATATATCTCGGGACCCCATTGAAATGATCTGCAAATCCGGTAGAAGGACAACCCTATTCAAACATATTCAAACCATGCGTTTTATTAATCCAAGAATATCCAAAAATAACAGAACTCGTCAAAAAAAAACATGATGGATGGTCAAAAAACCCAATGTATCTGATCAAATCATATAAAATCATATAAAATCAATATAAAATCCAGTTTTGTGCGGATGAATTGAAATCACCTTTTTTCCCGTGTTAAACCATGTCAAACCATCGGGTTTATCGGGATCCCCAGTCTCACAGCCGCCATTTCTGGCGTCCTCCTTCACGGCACCAGCATCGCCACCATCACCGCCACCGGCTGCGGCGCCAGCACCGCCGCCGCCGCCGCCGCCACCGCCGCCGCCGCAGGCGGCGAACTTGCCGAAACCGCTGGTGATCAGCTCGTGGGCCTTGGTGGTGAAGCATTTTTGGGTTGGTTAATCATAGATGGTTCATAGATGGTTAATAGATGGTTAATTAATAGATGGTTAATAGATGGTTAATAGATGCTTAGTAGATGGTTAGTAGCTGGTCTTATGGTTGATTCAACCTCTAATCCGGGTGGTGAATGTTGTGGTAAATCATAGATGGTAGATGGTTAATCATAGGGCTTTCCACAGTCATGGGGGATCCATAAATATCGTAAATGGGGTGTATCATGGGGGAATTTCTTAGACATGGCGGTTTCCATAATAAGTAATCTAAAATAGCCAATACTGTAGCTGGTGGTTTCCAGTGACATGGGGGATCCCAAAAATAAAATGGATGATTCAGGGGTACCCCCATTTTAGGAAACCTCCATTTCTTGGCTTATGAAAACACCATGGTCAGTGATCATCTATTAATTATATAACCATAGTCAGTTAACATAGTTGAAACCATTACTAACCATTTTTATCAACCATCTTTGTTCATATCTGATTCCCGTGGTGACTCATAAATGGCTAATACTATAAACAA
Source organism: Cladocopium goreaui (assembly GCA_947184155.2). Taxonomy (NCBI): domain Eukaryota; class Dinophyceae; order Suessiales; family Symbiodiniaceae; genus Cladocopium; species Cladocopium goreaui. The sequence goes on along the minus strand of CAMXCT020000269.1, from coordinate 197,364 downwards.
AATACAGGAAATGGTCAATAATACATGATGATCATGATGGTTCATTCTCTATTACATAATTGTTACCAATAGCCATCTGCTAATCCCCATGGTTAAGAATCATAAGCATGGTAAATGAGCCGTCTACTAATCCTCATGGTCAATACTGTCAAGCTGGATGGTTACGAGATGTTACGAGATGGCTAATCATAAAAGGGGTTGAACTTCACTGTCTTTTATCAACTTCTTGGTGGTCTCAACCTGCCTGGACAAAGATTGTGATGTGTTTACCATATAACTTTCGTCCAATAAATGATAATGATCTATTAGCGATCTATGAGTCTATGATGATTCAACTATTGCAAAGGGACTTTGACCAACAGAATTGTGATTCCATTGGGAAGACTCTCCGGTTATCAACATTTATCAAAGCTGGCACTGGAAAAGCCCTGATTTTCCCAGCATGGGATGGTCACGGCCTCTTGTTTGAAGTAGGAATTGCGCGTGCGCCACTACAAAGTGCTGCCCTTTAGTTATTAGAGTGCATATTAGAGGATGATATAAAGTGTTATGAGCTGGTTTATAGCCCTCATGAAGTAGTTTGATAGATCCATCATATCATAGTCGTTATTTGAGCCTATAAACCAACTTCGGTTTCACCACCGGGGGCACCCTGCGCGCCCAAATGCCTGCTTGCCCTCCATCTTCTCACAAAGCGTTGTCAGCATGTCGTCCTCATAGCTGATGCCACCGGCCTGTCGACCGCGATCATTTCTGATGGATGGATCGCTGTAAGAAACCAAAGAGTTTTTCAGCTCGAAACTGGCATTTGCTACCAGTTTATTGATGTCTGTTAATTACTTAGGAAGATTTGGAAAACTGATGGCTTCGGGCACTGTTTTCTTTTGGGGGTGTGCATGCTTCAATTTAGCAGGGGTAAAGCCAAAGGAAAAAGTGTCCTGCAAATCTCCCTCAAAGCAATTCTGAAACACTGGCAACCTGTGCGAGGCAGGTGTTGCATCATCCTCCCCACAGTCACGTGGTACTCCCATGAATAGATACCCTCACTTGCTCCGTCCGAGCTGGGTATTAAAAGTGGGTGAAAGTATATAGAGGTTTCCTGACGATATCTGATGACAAAGAGCATGCATCTAGCTTCAATTGGAAATCCATCTCTGGATTCTTACCTGGAAACATCTCAGATTCATCAATATTCATCAATATTCTATGGTTACCATGGTTCTCTCTCTCTCTCTCTGTGAGCATTTTCAGCTTTTTTCCAAAGATGCACAGCCGCCCTTTCCCTCACGCCTCCAAGATCGCCTTGATGTCGCTTGGGCTGGGACTTTCCTGCGACAAAAAAAACGCATAACCCAGCCGGCACCTCAGCCATCGGACCAATATTCTTAGTATATTAAGATGTCCGGAAGACGTCGTATTACGCATTGCATATAAAAGAGCATATATAATATATGCATAATTCATATCAACTATAAAGCTAATATGTATGATATTAGGTTATATGATGTGAATATCATGCACATGTAAGTATGAAAGCATGTGAAAGATTATGAAAGCATATAGCCCATCCCTTAATCTGCCAAGGTCAAGCATTGTCAAGCACTGAACAATACCTTTGTTACGCGCCTTGCCGCCCAGGACAGCCATCAAATACGCGCCCAAATACTTCATGGCCATGGTGACGGAGTGGCAATGCTGCGTCACGGTCGTCCGGTGACTTGAGCCGAGACTGCCCTGGACTAGCGGACTTTTTCAGGAGGAAAACAGGTCAAGTTTTGGCGGATTTGCTTAAGCCCCAAACAAGTGACAATATTTACTGCCTGGGAGATTCACCAATTATGGCGGATTAACAAGTGGTGACGCTAGCTAACATAATCCTTAGCAAATCACAAAAAATATGGAGAATATCTGGCAAACAAATATCACATTATTCTTCCAAATCGAGCGTGCATATGACCAATGAATATAAAACACTTTTGCTGTTCTTTTCGTTGGACATTACTGTTTCCCGCTGGTGACCAAAATGTGATCCGAAATCATCCGAAACGGAAGATTTCTTGGTAATGACCCCATACCCACCCTGGACCCGCTTTAAGCAGCGCTTTTCGATTTGTCCCCCGCTCTTGTTGTGCGCAGGGTGAAGGGGGAGATGAGAAAAGCTCGCCCGAAAAGTGCCGCTTGCCACGCTGCAGAAATGCAAGAAACCGAAGTTCTTCCCCCTGGCGCCGGTTGGCGCTGGGATTGGTTCGGTCGACAAAATAACTTGGGCGCACTGACTTATATAACTTATATAACCTATAGTTTTTTATCTTTGATTCTTTGATGTATGAATATATAACTATAAACATATATATATATAAATTATACATTACTTTATATAATCTCCACTCCATAGGATAGATAGGGAACAAGAAAACACATTTGTTTTGCCTATGTCGGTCCTAGTCCTAACACATTCCTGCCTACACGTAAAACTCACCATGGCGATGACTTGCCTGGCATCTACTCCGCCGTCAGGTTTCCCAGGGGCGTCCAAATCTGCTCTACACCATCCTTGCCAGTAGCCAACCTCAGTTGGTGCCCTGTCCAAAGGTAAAAGACTTGGTCGACACCCAGGGCTTACTTTCTTTTTTTGTAATATAAACTTGGAATCAAAATTGTTCAAAAGTATGCTGACACTTGAATCTGAGCACTACAAATTAAGATAAATTAAGCCATTGCCGGTTGCGACTGATGTGTTCAAATCTGGAGTGCCCCCTGGAACTTATTGGAATTTCTGGAATAGACTAGAATATATATATATATATATATACCCTTCAACTACCAACAGGTTGGTTACCCCTGGTAGAGGTTCGTAACAAATAGGAAAGGAATTTACATGAATTTACCGTAATTTACCATGAATTGTTTCATATTTGTTTGGGAACATTTTTTGGGGAGCTATATGATTATCATCATGTAGAATGACAGCAAGACTCAAACATTCAACCCATCAAACAAAGAAGTAGATTGCAACCTCCCAGGTGTGAGACACAAAAATATCCAGATACCATAATCCCCATGTGCTTTGAGTTTCAGCCAGAAAATGCAGTATTAAAAAACATAAGTTTTGAACAAACTTCAGTGTAGACTCATGGCTCATGGATTCTCTTGGCCCAGTACCAATTCTGTGTCAATTATATATATCCAAAATCAATATACCACCATGTCATTGTGCGAAGCCCCTTCAGCAAAGGCACTCTGCAACGACAATGCCCAGGAAGGAAACCATGCCCATGCCTCGGGCTGAATGCAATGGGCCGATGAACATGCAAGACAAGGTGAGGCCCAGTGTAAGTTGCTTTATAAAACCCACTAACTGTAACTGTTGATATACTGTTGATGATTCTATCCCCCATTAAGCCTAGAATTCACCTCAATATTCTGTGCGTCATCGTAGCTATTGTATACAGTATGTAAGCCACTGGCAGGTGGACAGGCCATCGATTGCTAATCCTGGGGGTTCTTGAATGTTCACCAAATATCACCAAATGACAAAGCAAACACAATAGGGGTCAACTTTTGACATGGCAGTGTGTCAAAACCTTGTACCCCTGGTGAACATCAAAATAGCTGGTAAATGGATGTTCATCCCACTAAAAATGGTATTAATAGGTATTGATCCATACCCACATGTGAAAATCTGTCAAACATATCCACCCTTGCAGAGATAAATCCACATTTCTTCGCTGATTGTTTGTTATTAACAGGTGTTTCTTGGTCTAACTTTGAAGCTCTCCCAGTGCTTTGGCTTTTGGACTTCAAACACCTTGCTGCAACCCATTCTCCGGTGTCCCCATTGGCCATCAAATAGCTCCAATCCTACACCAGAAGTTCTTTTGGGGGCATTTAACATAGAGCATTCGCGCAAGAATCAAGAATCAAATAGTCCATAAATTCTCGAACTTTGTGCGTCATCTCATACAGCATTATCTCATCCATGCGTACATGCAATTAAACACCAGTAATTCAGTAGCAATTCAATAAAAACATATAAAAACATGATTGTAGTAAACAAACCTTGATATCTATAAGATTCTCTAAGTAATTATGGGCATATTTGATTTCTTAAGCCTGGACCCAAGTTGCGGCAGTTGTTCAGCTCCCGATCCTTCCACTCGGTGTAGTACTGCCCGAAGCCTGGGCTTTTAACCCCTGGCTTTTTGAAACTCCAATGGGTTATAACATGTTGTAACGGTATAAGGGGTAATAATCATGGGTTATAACTTTATATATGGTTATAATTGGTTATAACTGGTTATAACCCATGTTATAACATGTTATAATCTGGTTGGTGGTATACCTACCCCTCTGAAAAATATGAAAGTCAGTTGGGCTTATTATTCCCAATATATATATATATATATATATGTGGAATAAAACATGTTCCAAACCACCAACCAGTAATGGTTTAAGGCTTAATCTTAGGGGAACATATGCTCAGCAAATGATCACCTCGTTGATTTTTCGACCATTGCCGCTTGATCCAATGCTGGGAACCATGGCAATGGGAATCCGTTGCCATGGAAAATCAGGTGGTCTTGGGGGGAAAGGCCTAACATGGCACCAGGAATCCGCGCGATCAATGGAAAAAAAGGTGGCACAAATCGGCACCTTTCGAAACCTGTAGTTTTTCGAACATGGAAACAGAAGATGCTGATCTCCATGAGTCTCCATGTGTTGGGTAAGTGGTCTGCCAATGAAGTTGGACACAGTTGGGGTGAACAATTGGTGCGGATGAAACATGGCATGTCATTCGGCAAAACAGGTGTGAACGTTCCTGCAGGTATGACCGTTGGTTCATTCTTGGTTTCCCACATCTCCAGTTTCGTCATAGGTGAATTTTGGGAAAATGTCTATAGGAAATCGATGCCTTTCTCGCTGGAACATGTTCCTGGGATGATGGAATATTTACCAATCGATGTTTACTATCTATGTAATCGGATGGGATTATTGGACTTGATGTATTTGTTACTATCGTTAGATTATTCCAATGATATTTCAATTGATGATTTTTATGGGATTCTGATTGTACATTGATATTCCAATGAGATATTCCAATGATATTCCAATTGGGATTCCAATTGATGATATTCCATTGTCCTTCAAAAATCCGTGACAATCAATTCTGCGGCGTTCCAAACAAGCCAAACAAGTTGCCAGCTGGATCTCCAAAGTCTCCTGCGCGGGGGTTGTTTTCGATGTTCACCTGGTCACCTGGTTGCTTTGTAAAGAAATCTCTCCATACATATGATTAATACATAAACACCTTGAGATCTGGAAAAACATGAAAAATGGAAAAACCATGAAAAACCAATAAACAAAATAGGGACAGATTCACCTGGAGACGCCCTTCTAAAAAGCTTTAAAAAAAGTACCTCAATACAACATTGTGCAAACCCCAAAAACACCAGCGTGATTGGGATCCGGGTCCGTAAGCGTAAAATATGCCGATACGCCGTTACGCCGATCGCTGTGTTTACGCCGAAAAAAACACGATATATCATGATATATCTCAGTTCAATTAATGTTCAATTGGTGCTCTTCTTCCACTACTGTCCTGGGTCCATGTCTGGATCCTGTTTGAAGATGGTCAGCTCAAGCGCACCAGCCCTGCCAAAAGTTGATCCCACTTCACCCGGAAAAAAAGGGGAAACCCTGCTAGACCGTCATAAAAATCACATTTGAAAACATCAACTATCACAACGAGTTTTTGTTGACCTTAGCGATCCAGATGTGGACAGAATGAAGGCTGAGCACCAGTTGCAGCTCAGACTCAAAGCGAAAATTGCCAGCATGCCATAGGTGCCTTGCTGAAAGAGACTGAGGATGACATGACTTCAGGATCAAACTCGGAAAGGTTCTGAGTTGTGACTGATGGTGATTTTGAAGGCTGAGGCTCAGGATGAGGAGGATAATTCTTCACTTCCCGAGACCGATTCTTTCAAAAAACCACGTTTGTCAATGAAAAAAGAAGCGAAAGTCCTCACTGCACCGGTGAAATGGTGAAACAAAAACTCATCAGCGACTGCATTTCTCTTCACCAGAGTGAATCTCCCAAGTCATGTCAGAGTATCCATATGTCACATAGGTTAATAGTGGTTAATAGTGGTTAATAGTGGTTAATAGTGATTAATAGTGGTTAATAGTGGTTAATAGCGGTTAATAGTGGTTAATAGTGGTTAATAGGCTATAAACCAACAACAATGGGAATATGATGATGATATGTGGCATCAATTCACCTTTGCCCCTGAAACAACCCATTCATTATGTCAGATCTCTGCCACTCCAAGGGACCAGGAGGTGTGATCGCAGCCTGAATTCCAGTAGGTACGTCTTCAAAGCCTCTGCGGCTGCGCAAAAATGGGACCATCTGTGGACGCACACATTCCACTGAAGGTGCCAACCAAATAACAAAATGATATATCTTGCTGTTTCATATATTTTTCCTACGTTGTAGAAGGGCAATTGGGTGCTTCCTGAAAGAGGGATACATCCTCAATAAGCTATCCTATTGATTATTGGGTATGATTGAAACCCATGGGTTCCATTATAAGTCATGAGAGGCTCCAACATACCAAAACCCGCACCTGGGAACTTGACGTTGTGCTGCACTACGCATCCCACTGCCGCAATCATTGCCTGAGGCATCGATTTCTGGTCCATGTGTCATGTCAAACGGACGTTTAAAGTTTCTGTAAGTTTCTAACTAGTTGGTAATGGTTTCGAATTAGATATCGCAGCTCGAAGCACTCACTCTCCATGGATCGGTCCAGGACAAGGCCACAAAAAATGGTGAATCAAATTCAGACACTATATCTTTTTTGTGGGGTTATTCACCCAAAATCCATTCATTACCCATCTTTTTTGGCGACCACTCTGCCATCTGGGATCGCGCACCACGCGGCCATGCTTCAGCTCAGCTGCTCTCAGCTGGTAAAAGCCTAGCACTTTGGGATGGCGACCTCTACCCTTTGGGTGTTGGGGGTAGGTCCTATACCTGGAGCCCACGACTGGGGCCAATGGTGTTATGATCATAATATCTTATTTTGATAGTCGATCCACCTCAGAATTTCTGGAGTTCCAACGAATTCAAGCTGGTTTCAGAGCCAGACTCACACGGCTTTTCATGGTACAACTGTGCATCAGATACGCAGGATTGCCGAGCTTACCACCGTTTAAAGCTGTTTTCAAACCTGCACTCACAATGACCATCCTCCCCATGTGCAAATTGTAAACACCTTCACGATCCCCCTGCTTTGCAAAGCCCAAAGGGTCGAAGTATCGCAGCGGCAGGGTCACACCTGTCGCACAGTGCACAGCTGAATCTTTGGATGCACCCTCTGCTAAATAACGCACCAACTGGAAAAACACAAATTATTTGGAATTGTTTCTGGCCCATTACAGTGGGTGAATGACCCAGCCAAAGGAATGGAATAATCGCGAATACGTCATTAGCTTATATTAGCTTCTGGTACTCCAACATATCAACTGGAGAACCACCGCTTGGAAGCGGGGAACTTTCCATTGTTGCGTTTCTTTATGTACTTGAGCTTTCTCCGCGATAAATGCTGCTTACAAGTTTGTATCATATGATTCAGCCAACTGGTCTCCGGTTGGGTGGGTGGATGGGAACTCCAATGAAAGAGATCTTCGCTACAGGCTATGTCCACAACGGAGGACACCTGGGCACTGAACAGTTGCACTCGGATAGTCTTTGCATGCATATTGAGATACATTGAGGATGGTTCTGTGGAAAATGGACGTCCCGTTGAAAATGGACTTACAACTCGCTGAGCCATATATGGTTCTTTCAAATCAAGTAACACGTCACGCACCAGCACCATCAATAATTGTATAATCTCTGTGCATCAAAGAAGCAAATCAATACAAATCCAGTATATCATAGTGTAATATGACAGTATATCATAATATAATAACATCGATCCATAATGTTAGTATTAAATATATATAATTAATTAATATATATATATATATACATGAATGATATCAGCCATGTATGAATTGAACGTTTTTTCCAAGATTTTCAAGGTCGCCAGCGGCTGACTCGCACCTGGCTCCTTGCTGGGGTCAAAGACGGGCTCTGGTTCGGCTTCGGCCGCCGCAGCGCGACGCTGCTGACGCGAGCCTGGCAGGACATCTTTCATCTGGTGCATGTTTGGTTAAGCAATCCCATTCCCAGAACATCAAATATGGAAAAAATTCCAACTGCCATCTGGGGTTGGTTTATACCACCCAATCTATGGTGATTTTGGGTTGTGTTTTTTTTGTGGTTTACCACATTACTGGCAAAAAAAGATCCAAGGCGTTGCACCCATGCTTTGTACATGCTTTGTATTTTGATCGTATCTTGCACTGGGATGCACTGGGGGGAAATGGATTCAAAGGAAGATGGAAGTTTTAAAAATTGGCTATACAAAGACATTTCCAGTAGGGAAATTGGGATACGAACCCCCTGGTCAATGAAAGATCCAGCGACGTTTCCCCGCAAAGTAGTGTTTTTACGGACATTTACGGACATTAAAATGGGTTGCCCCAATGGGCGAGGAGCCTTTAACTCCATGGTGATCTGGAAACAGGCTTTAGATTTTTCTTTAAGTAAATATCTCCAAGTATTTCCAATGAACATTTTGGTTGGTTCCCTTGAAAGCTGACATGAACACACACACACACAAAAAAAAAATGGTTCATGGTGATTTCCATCAAACATAATTTTTGATGAGTCTGAAATTTCGGGTATCTTTCAGGTTCCTTTTGGCTGATTTGCCATTTGTGGTGGTTTGAATCTTACCCAACCAACCAGTAGGACCAATGAACGATGATGTTTATCCAATTGTTCTTGGTTTACTTCCAATGATATCCCCATTCTAAATTCTTGTCGGCTGCATCCAATCTTTGCTATTTATGTTTGAGTCAGCTGAAGTCTCCGTGCTGGTTGAGCCTCACGAACGGGCTTCAACGTAGGAAAGTCATGTTCCACTTTTGGTTTTATGGAGTTGCTCAGGGAGTTTTTGCCAATTCAAGGTTTCTTTGCCTTTCTCGTCTTTCTGTTCTCTTCGCAGGGAGAAAACGAGCGATGGAAAAATTTTGCAAAGTCAAAACATATACACACCTTCGATCTTTGAATGTGCTCCCACTGGAGCTCTATGTTGGCTGAAAGGAGTTTTCAGCAACACACTGAATGAGCAGAAATATCATTCTTACATGTTGAGGGATACCCTCTGGCAATCTTACCTAGAAAAGAATTGCCCGTATTAACATGTATCATAGATTATTCCCGGATTTTGCGCAGATAAGAACGCGGAACAAACACACGGGTTTCAATGATTTTGTGGACTTGATTACATAGCCATTCTTGTTTACATCTGCATTATATCCTTACACTCCTCTCTCCCATTCCCTCTCTCTCTCACATTATACTATTATATCCCGTTATATTTGATAAGAATTCCATGTCACTATATATCCATATAAATACTTATTTTCTGTACAGACCCTAGTTATCTATCTATCTATCTATCGATCGATCTATCTATCTATCTATCGATCGATCTATCTATCTATCTATCTATCTATCTATCTATCTATATCTCTATCTATCTATCTATCGATCGATCTATCTATCTATCTATCTATCTATTTATCTATCTATCTATCTATCTATCTATCTATATATCTATCTATCTATCTATCTATCTATCTATCTATCTATCTATCTATCTATCTATCTATATCTCTATCGATCGATCGATCTATCGATCTATCTATCTTCTATCTATCTCTCTATCTCTCTATCGATCTATCGATCTATCGATCTATCTATCTATCTATCTATCTATCTATCTATCTATCTATCTATATCTCTATCGATCGATCGATCTATCGATCTATCTATCTTCTATTTATCTCTCTATCTCTCTATCGATCTATCTATTTATCGATCTATCGATGTATCGATCTATCGATCTATCGATCTATCGATCTACCAATCTATCAATCAATCAATCAATATATCAATCTATCAATCTATCAATCTATCAATCTAACAATCTATCAATCTATCAATCTATCAATCTATCAATCAATCAATCTATTTATCTATAGTTCTTTCTTTCTTTCTATCTATCATTATCTATCGATTTATCAGTCAGCCTGTCAGTCTGTCTCTAACCATCTACCTCTCTACTAAAGCAATCATAAACCTTCCATGTGGATTGATGGTTTATATTACAACCCATACTTATCTACCTATTTGGAAGTGTCCTAAAATGGCTGGGGGTACCCCAAACTCATCCAAGTTATGGATGACCATGACTTATATGACTCAGTATGACTCAGTATTTGGTTTACCCATGGTGACCTATGGTGACGACTCGGGATCCCACAGTTCAAGAAATCACCACTGATCTACCCAGAAAATTCCATCCCTGCCATGCTGAAGACGCTTCACGACCAAGGCACGTCGCCCAGCCGCCGCCAGGAGGCCCGCCACCGGCAGCGCGGCAACCGCCGCGCTTGGCGCCGCGGAAGAGGTCCCAGTGCCGCGCTCCCTGTGATGGCGGGAAAATCCGAGGAAAAGCCATGAACAACTCCTGCATTCATGGAGACATGAAAAGTCATGGAAAGTCATGGATTTTGGAATTTGGTTGATGGGGAAAGTTCCGGTTTGTTTCATTAATTGCTGGAAACTGTCCCTTCATCCAAGTCTGCTTTTTTTGATGGGGGAGACCATTGAAGTGAGCCATCTATATATATATACATAATATATATATATATATTATACACAGTAATTAAATAAATATACGTGTCCACTGAGTTCTCATGTAGCAACCATCCAAGAATCCGCTTTAGTTCACCCAGACATTTGGTAACTCAGGTTTGGTACAAACTGCTAGTAACTGCTAGTGCCAATTCCGGTCTGACCAACAGACTGCTGGCATTCCAAGCACGAAGATCCATTGTATACCCGACAAAATCTGAAGGTTTTGAGCAACCATTGATCAGGGTCTAGCTAGACATCTTTTAACCAACATGGGGATTTAATCCACCATTGCAGCTGAATCCATCAATGTGGTAAACCCAGCAGTAAGCCATACCCCATTTATATGTCTGATTGTTTACCAGCTGGAGCGTATGCAACATCATATCCCAAAATGAGGCTTTCTGACATTGAAAATACAACCCTGGATTATTGGAAACATTTTGAAACCCTGGTTCACATTTTGGGAGGGGTGATGAAAAATAAAATGGATTGATATGGATTCATATTCATATTCATTCATAAACCCTGCATTCTTCAATCCAGGCAGCCTGGCAGGTCAATCCAATCCTCCATACAGTACAAAAAAATTAATCAAACACCCCGCCAGAAACCATTGTGAATGTAGATAAGAGGAGGACATATTTGGGAGGACTTGGGTACAATGGTGATGTTCAATGTCAGGGGGATGGGATTATTATGATAGTTATTCTGATGATTTAGTGATTGAAATGGTCAGGAATAGCCGTTTACCCTCTAGATGATTATCTAATATCCTAACCTAGATCCTAGATTATCCATAATATTCCATAATCATCCCAAATATGATATGTTCGATAGGTCCATATATCACATATCGATAAATATCCGGTATATAAAACCATACATCACCCCCAAGAAATGAAATCTGCCGCTGGAAAAACGCCTCTCAGCGGCATCACCCCTCAGCTGATGGGAGCGCGATGTGGTTTCTCCCCAGGGCGCAAGGAAGCAGGGCGCAACCAGGGCGCCAGCACCTGGTGACTTGCTAATTTTATCTAATTTTGTGGTGAACACAGATTTTAGCTTGGTGGTTGATTCACTGCAGTATGTTGAAAAAGTTTGAATGTTCAATTTCATCGAGTTGCTTTTAGGCTGTGAAAATTGTGAGTTGGAACAGTTCTTACTGATGCTTTCTCGATACTTGCCTGTCAGCCCCAGGTTCGAACATTTCTCATGACCAAGGATTGCGGGAACTGACCAGGGCAAACATCATATATACATATTGTGCATCCACTGCGTACCAAATTCTACTGGTTCGCCATCATGCGCATCAATCTTGTAGTGAACATACGGATAGACATGTAATGTAATTCTTCCCAGTTCCTCTCACTTCAGCAAACGTAATCTGATGCAATCACAAGAGGCATCTGGCAAGCTCGATGCACCATGAGACATGGTGTCTATATAAACAGTCATATATAACTATACAAGGAAAAAAGGGTACTGCAATGTACTGTACAATATTGTGCAATACTGTACACTGTACAATTCTTCTATATTCTTCTAGTTGTTCCTCAAATTTGATGAAGATTATCCAACATGATCCCAGCCCATCGCCGCGAAATGCCACCTGCAACCAGGAGCGGGGTTGCTCGCACCATTGCGGGGATCGGTCAACTGCCAGCGTGCTGAACCAAAGGTCAACTGCACTGGAAAGCTGACGGCTGGAAAAATGTCCCGGAAACTCCCTGAAAAAACTGGAAAAAACTGCGGTTTTCCGACGTGCCGGCATCCCAATCTGCCAAATCGCAGGCACGGCCAATGCCAACAAAGTCCCTGCCCACTTCCTCTATATCTTGCTTGTGACCCCAAGAGTCATCATCACAATGTCCCAGAATCATTCCTCATCCTGACAAGCATCATCGAATTCACAATCACCCACGAGCAATCTGTGGCCACGTAATTGGAACCCAGGGCAATTGGAGACCAGCAAAACTAGGCCCTACCCTCCTGTAGTGGCTGCATGCTTTTCCTGTTATGAGCTGGCTGTTCTTTGAAGCTCACCAAGCAAGCCCAATGCACCTCAAAACAAACACTGGTTGAATTCAACAGGTGGTATTGCTGATATTTGATGATACTCGCTTTATTATTCGATGGGATGTGTCCAAAAAAAATTAGGATACCTGACCATACCTAACCCGTGTCCCACAAGCATAGAGTAGCTGGCCAAGCTTCGTGGCCTTTTCTTTCTTTTCTGCCGACCCTGCTCCCATCTGCAAGCCAGCAAATTAGACTCGAAAGATCGAGTCCCTGTGGTCTTGGGGTGAATTAAAGAGAACCCCCAACAAAATCAATCGTCTGTGCAAGGTAGCTGCATTGAATCAGTATATCCAGACTCTGCCACGGAAAAGCGTGAAAGTAAACACTCCGCTACGACCACCCCAAAGTCATGAAAACGACGGTGCCGCACACGTGCGAATTGAACTGCCAAAATAGCAGGGTTTTGATGCCGCAGCCAACTCACTACAACCTGCGTGCCGCATGGACCTGTTTGCATCACCTGTGCCAAATTTGGTTGGACAATTTGCAGCCAACGAGTCTGACAGAACACATCTATAATCATCTATATTATATAACGGATTATGAATGATTATGATGGTTGTTCGGAACATCTATACAACAAGTAGGACACTGTCCTACATAAAAATGGGACAGGACTATTCAACAGTCCAGAAATGTCATAACTCATCCGAAATGCTGGCCAATCATGGGACGCAGTTTGTTTGCACTACATTGGCCCATGACTCTGGCGGTCACGCTTCACAGCCAGGATTCGAAAGACTACAGCGGCTCTAGCGCGCCTTGGCCGGACATGGACGCTAGCAGAACATTGGCCATTCAGAAGTGGTTTTCGGGATCATCCAAAATCGTGTGAACGTGTGAATGGTACTGGTACTGGGTATGGTTGGGATGTTTTACCCCATCCAAAGGCATTAGTTACCTGGGACATACTGGGACAATGCTTCCCAGGTGTGGTTTTGCCCAGGCCAGCCCGCTGTACTGTAGAACCTTGTCAGTAGCTGGCTGGCTCATTCCAGCAATATTTTGCAAGTACAGGTTTGGGTTGATGACTTGGAAATATATGGAAATATATGGAAATATGGTGTCTTTTGTTTATTTGTCTTCTTCTTATTATTATTATTGAGTTTGAGTGGATGAATAGTCATCTTGATGCTAGATGAAAAACAAATTGCACTGTTGGGGGTGTCCTCTGTCGTTGTTTCAGTTGGATTTGTGATTGCCATATTTTGAAATGACCGTTGGACAATGGAAAACAACTTAATCTCACCAAGCTCAATCACCAGCTGCAGGTTGCCCTCCCCGCCCAAGTTTGAGCGCGCTGCAACCATGCTGGCACTCAACGGATTGCGTGACTGTGCTGAAACCTGGGCGACTGGACACAGGATTCAGGGAGAAGTCATCCCCAATTGTGCTGGAAATAGGTGGTATAACTATAGGGGTCCATCATTTGGTTCACCACAGCAGCGCCAAACCTGTTGGCAAAAGACTAGTTTCAATTAGTTTCAATTAGTTTCATTTGAAAACATAATTAAAAGAACATTGGATGAAGTAGAAGGACTGTGTTCGCCCCGAACATTCGGCACAAGCAAACTGCCAAGGGAACATCCGGCCGCCAAAAAGCCTCACTCCGTCTGGCCGTGGATGCTGTGGTCGTTTCCCTGGAGGTCTCCGAGCCTGGGACATGGGAGCCGGTCATCAAACATGACTAGCTGCGAAATCCCCGAACTCAACGGTAATTCAAAAAATCATTCCAATGGGCAAATAATCTATACCCTCTGGTAATTTCACATAGCTATTGAAAATGGCCATAGAAATAGTGAGTTTTCCCATTAAAAATTGTGATTTTCCATAGTTATGTTAGTTTACCAGAGGGTAAATGGAGGAGTTTCCACTGCCCTCTTTGATTACCAAAGGGATACCAAAGGGTATAGTACATAAGGCTGTGTCCAGAAGCACTGAGAGAAGAATACTGAGTCGAATCTTTCAAGCTCAAGGGACCGGATTTCTCTGCCATGCTTTTGCAAGAAGTTATTCCCAAACATGTCTTGTCACTAGCTTTCTGACCCCAATCCGGGTTCACTTGCTTGTCTTAACCCATTTTATGGCTGCCAGCCATCCCCGAAATGGCAGGTACGGCATGTGGGATCAATCAGTCGCTGTGTCGCTACAATTCACCCACACACACTCCGGCATTGTCGGGGAAATGTGTCGATGAAATTCCCATGAAATTTTGGGGGTACCCTATGGCATAACCCTATGGCATAACCAAATTTGGTACCCTATTTCAAACCCAAATAGACCTTCTTTGCTCCGCCGGCACTTTTTCTTGGGCTCTCTCCGGCCACGGGTGACAAGCACTCTCCCTTGGGGAGTGGTGCGGAGTCTAAGCGCCACTCTAAAGACACGGAACATCCTGATGTGCTTTGGTGGTTGAACCACCATTTTTGCCATCAAAAAACTACTACCCTACAGTAATCTCACATGGCAATTAAAAAAAAAAAAAAACAATTTCTAGGCCATTGCCCCATTCAAAACCCCTATGCTTCGAGGATTTCCTGGCCATGCTGCAATGCTCGATTACCGAAGGGCATCATTTGAGTCAATTGGGATCATCATGTACCAATCCGCGCTGCAAAGACTCAGGAAATCTTTCCTGGGAATGCCAGCCCCTTCCGGTTTTTCTCGTGGCCAAAGATGTTTCTCAAGATGGTGACATAAGTGTTCAATAGTGTTCATCTATGAAGGCCCCAACTCATGTGACGCGACTTGCCCATTGACAAATCTGCTCACTGAAGCGCATCGCCCAGTTCTTTAACTCATTCCTCTGGGGCCCATGCTGAAGATGGGCTTTGATGTGGACAACGGGCTGGGCTTCTATGGCTATGGGGATAACAATGGGAATAAAACTGCGAAGCTAAGATAATGCAATCAACAAACAACAGTAGTCAGCAGTAAAAAGTAAGAGAAAAACAAAAACATATACTGTAAACGCTGTAACCCTTTCAACTTTCTCATCAACACTGGGAAGCAGATGCTACAGTTGAAGCCCTCTGACTCTCCAACATCTCCTTGGTAAGCAACACAGCTGATATCAGCTGATTGGTGACGCTTTGATACACAACTAGCTGTACTTCAATACGGCAAGCAATCAGAGAACCAGGCATCCATCCATCCATCCATCCATCCATCCAGCTAAGCGGCTTAACTTCTTTGCTCTCGTCAAGTCTGTCCTCAGCTCAGCTGTCAGTTCTGGATCAGCATGGATGAAAGCAGCGCCGATATTCCCACCATGGTTTTCTAGTGACTCAAATCTATTCTAGTCAAGCATTAAGCAGTATCATCTCAACTATATCTTCAGTTGGCCAAATTAAATCTGAATCTGACATATCAAGGCCCTGAAGAAATCAACCCATGGTGAGTTGCTGCCGCAATTCCCATTCGTATCATGTCTCCATTCGTATCCCCATAATTTTGGACAATTCTCAAGTTCATCACTATAGTTACGTTGTTGTTTTATCAACCGGGATATTATATGTACAATTGTTTAACATTCTTGTCTATATATAGTGTGTGTGTGTGATTGTGTGTGTATAATTATGCCAATACATGGTGATTATTGGCTTAGTTTTCCGCATAGTCACATCTCATCAGTTGCTGTGACCGGCCGGCCCATGGGAATCGAAACGTGGTCCAAGCTTCAACCAATTCTGCCGGCATCCACGAATAGACCTCCGCCTCCATAGGGCTCCCTGGGCGAAAATATTCCAGAGAAAAAGAGGTGCCTATGTGGGAGACCATCATTAATCTCTTTATGTATCACAGTGTGTATATATATATATGAATATATATTTATAATTATCATTTTTGATCATTATGTTTATTGTTTTTTTTGGGTTATTACTATTATTGACTATGTATCATTACATATTTATGGCCTCGGTGATCAACGAATATGAGCCCATCCAGGCTGCCTCCTGTCAACCCTATTTGTTGAGATGGAGCGGCTCGGGTGGAGAGCATAGGTCAATCAAATTCCATGGAAACGCATGCGTTGTCGTTGGTGCTTGTGAGGGCCCCAAAACCCCAAAGATCTCAAAGGAGAGCACACACACAGATATGTATATATATATATAGATATATACACACACTGTATTTATACTAGCATATAGATATTGTATGAACTTGGCCTGTTACTGTCTTTCTGGAGCAAAGCGAGCTTCTGATCTTTGTGCTCTTCAATTTTGAGCTATCTTGGGTGACCGACCCACCTAGAAACCCATTTCTAGTCATGGTTAATTGAGTCCACAATTCTGTCTTTTGGGGCGGACACGGAGGGTCTGCTTGCGACCCTTTCAAACACCACTTACCCTCTGGTAATTTAACATAGCTATTGAAAATGACCATTTATAGTGGATTTTCCCATTAAAAATTGTGATTTTCCATAGCTATGTTAGTTTACCAGAGGGTACCATCCTTTAATCAAACGTGCGCAAACGTGGCAATTGAAAATCCACCACTTCTAGATGATGTTCCTAGTATAACCTGCATTCATAGGGGATTTCCCCTTGCCAAAATTGATCCCCGGAGGGTACCTCTTATTGTTTGTTCTGGGATTGCCCCTCTATCCTCTACTAATCAAGCTGGGATTTTGGACACCAAACACTCGTAACACGCTACCCCCTCATCCTAAACCCATGCTGCTCAAGAAACGCAGTGCCACAGAGACTGAGCAACTGGAAAGAGGGACTCCTTGAATTGTACCTGTGGAGCCAGGGGAATCTGGAAGCTAAACTGTCACAGGAAAGCACGATATCTTGATTGAATCATCAACTTAGAATTTAGAGAATGGAACCCGAAAAATTAATGATTTAGAATTGTCGGATATGTTTATTGTTTCTGGCCCTATTTGCTGGTGCGTTTGGGATGGCTCCTGGGATACGATTTTGGACCCCTGGCAACTCACCGAGGTGTCCCAGTGCCGAGTTGCAAGGAGGCCCCAGCTGGTGGAGTTGCTGGACGTTGGGGTCCGGCCTCCTTGGCCGGCTGTGACGTTTGAGATGTGCATCTGGATATATAATGAATATCGATTCAAACATAAAATGGATGGTATCCCTTATCTTATTGGTTGACTGCCCTGCCCATGTTGATGATGTTGATGGGCGAATTGTTTGTTTTTGGTTAGTTGAACTCATTCCCATTTTGTAACTTAAGTTGTCATTTGTGCTGCATAATCATATCTTCTCGTTTGTGGCTGATCACGTTTGTTGGTGTAGTAAGGTTTAGTTGACTATGTTGGGGTTGGTTGTCTATGTTGGCTTCCAAACCCCATATAGGTGTGTCTGAAAATGGGGATACCATGGTATACCCCCATTATATGATGTGGTCTTTTTCCCTTTCCTGTTATACTGCAGCTGAGGCCTGGGATCCTGCACAACACTGCGCCTCCCCCAACATGGCCATTTAATATGGACAATGCTGATTTTAACCAACAAAATTAAGGGTGTCCCTGAGGAAAAAAAACTCTCCACCCAGGTTCCACAAAAAAAAAACTCAACCCAGCGACACGGTCTTCCTGTCTGTGCGTGGCTGCAACGTCGCGAGCCTGGTGATATCGCCGCTCGTGCCGGGGCTTCCAATGGTTTTTGTTTACCAACTTAAATGCCTTAGTTACCGTAAATATATCTCGAAATGGCGTGTTTACCACCGTGTCTTACATAGCATTATTAAACCCATGGTGAAAATCTATTGGATCTGTTCATTTTGGGGTTAGAGTATATGAGGGCATTGAACTTCAGGGGGATGGGAGAGACGGGATAATGTTGAAATGTCAAAATTATCGCTTGAAGGTGCTTCCTGAAATGCATGCCAATGTTATATTGCCTGTTGTCACATCAACAGCGCATTGAATTGCATGGTTTGGACATACATCAAAGCAAATGAGGTGATGCTTCATTGATTGCATCATAGTTGTATCATACTGTCCAACAAATTTCATGGTATCAAACCTAAACTGTTTTCTGGTGAAAGGGATACGCAAACACCTAAATGAATCTAATTATATCTAATTCATTAAATGATTTAGGACATGTTTATTCAAGTATTCCCGGCCCAAATCTATATGGCGGTATGTATGCGTTGTGGTGCGTTGTCACTCCATGTTCTTATTGTCAATAGGCACATCATACACTGCATTGCACAATGGATGCTTCCCGGAAACAGTCCATCACTACAGAATATCCGGGGTGGTGTGTGTGTCTAATCTGTCCAAATCTCGCGCGAATAGAACCTCATTGAACCGTAAATGGAAGCATTTCCACTGAAAGAATCTACCTATACACCCAAGGAGTGACATGACCAGCTGATCACATGTCCAATAGAAACAATCGATTATATAGTCTTAATATGTCTTAATGAATTGACTTCAGGTACCCTCTGGGTCCTCCTTTGTAATC
Source organism: Cladocopium goreaui (assembly GCA_947184155.2). Taxonomy (NCBI): domain Eukaryota; class Dinophyceae; order Suessiales; family Symbiodiniaceae; genus Cladocopium; species Cladocopium goreaui. The sequence continues at coordinate 178,029 of CAMXCT020000269.1, read as the reverse complement.
TAACATACCTATGGAAAATCGCCATGTTCAACAGGTAAAATCGTCAATGGGCCATGCCATGGAAAGTGCTGCCGAGCATCTGCAGCATCCTTCTGTAGGTGGTCATCGTCCCCTTGGGACTTGGGCCACCCACCCATCAAAAAAACTATAGGTGCTCATATATTTACATATATAACAATAATATATATATATATATTAATAATAACATATACATATTCATGTTATATAGAATCATATAAACATGAATATAAATTATATATATATATTATATATCATAATTTATGATGATATTTGTATCAACTAATTGGGGCATGGTGGTCCCTCCTTGGATATTTTATGGGCGCTTGCAGTGCTTCTCCTTGGACCTCTCAACCAACCTGTTCAACAGCTGCATCCGCGTGGCAAATTGCGAAGACTCTTCTTTGAAGATGTCTGCTGCGGTACCTGTCACCATTGTCATCCATCCCCGGCCCGGACATCCTCTCACAAGCAAACATGGCAGTGAAAAATCTACCGTAGATGATTTTCCCAATAAAACCCAGCTGTTTAAGTGGGGGGATGGTCCATCGCCACGTTTGTGGACCCTGAACCCAGAATTTTTCGGCTGTGGCACAGCGAGTTTCTGGGCAAGCCAATCTGAATGGGGATCTTGCGGCTGGCTACGAATTGAAAAGTCAGCTAATACGTGCCGCTTAAATAACGTATGGCCTATGGCCAGTCATAGTCTGCTGAGAAAATATCAACAAATTTAAATGTGACTCGGACTAAAATTGACACTTTTCCAGAGATACCCTGCCCCAAGCCCTCGCTGGATGCTTTTGGCGCAGCACAATGCATCGCGAAACGACTGGTATTGTGCCGTTGCGCTGGCACTTTTCTCAGCACTGATTTGCCAGTGAGGCGAATCAAACCTCGAGGTTGTTGGTGCTTAGAATGCTTAGAGACCCCTGAAAATCATGAAATCAAGACTCATAAAACAACCATTCAATGGATTAAATGGATGCATAATGTAATTATATGGAGCCCAAACGAAGCAAGTCAACACAGAACATGATCATGGAGACCTGTTGTCCAGCTTCCTAAGCAGAATTGAGCAAACTAATCCCTTCTTCCCATTACTAAAACTCCCCCAAGAAAAAAGATAGATTTTGTGTGGCATTTCCGGTTTTTTTAATGGTTGGGCACAGTTGAATTCTAGATTGTGGCAATTGAGAGTCAATAACAATGGGTTCAACCCCCTATTAATAAAAATAGATTGCCACCTGAAGGTTATTTATTAGGGTCCCATCTCGCAAGTTTTATTTTCTATTTTTATTATTAAGGTTTTCATTGGAATATTGGGGGAAAGCTTCGAAATCCAGTTTTTGGCAATATTTATTTTACATAGGATTTAAAAAAGTGGCTTAATCAAATTTGAAATCGAGTTTTTTATTTTTATTCTTAGGGTTTTCCTTGGGATATTAGGGGCACCCTAATACAAAAATAGATCACCGTGTTCACCATTTGGGGAGGGTGGTGTGTTTTAGTAATAGGGAGAGAGGATTGTCTCTAAAACAAGTGGCAATCGAGTAAGTTTGTGCATGTTGACATCAGGCAACATACATCGGTTTCAGTAAGTCATGCTGGGATGACTATTGTGGTTAGTATCAGAAGTGGGGCACGATGTCCCGATTAAATTCCCAACTAAATTATATTAAATTGATTCTTACTGTCATCCCAGGCTGAATAAACAGCATGTTTATTCAGCTGGGTCCCCCAAATAGTGATATGTTTAGTTACAATATATTGTAAATAGATGTAATAAATGGTGCCCACCCAAATAGTTATCATTCCAATTACCCTCTGGTGAACTAACGTAACTATGGAAAATCACCATTTTTCATGGGAAAATCCACTATTTCTATGGCCATTTTCCATTGCTATGTTAGTTCACCAGAGGGTAACTGCGGGGTGAAACCGCCAAGTGGCGTAGGTGGTCATTCAGATCGCGCAGAGTGATTCACTGCTTGAGGCCGCGCGCCGCAACGAAGTTGCCGCTCTGTCCATAGCGACATGTGTTTGTCCACCATCTCCTACGCACGGGCGATCAATAGCGGCAGCTATCCCTGCAAATACACAAATCATTCTATAATCTATGGTCTGAAAAACGGGATACCCCCAAAATAGGGTATATAATCATCATGTTCCCCATGAAGTCTCCTTAAAAGTTAAAAAACTAATGGCACTTTTTAAGACCCTGAGGTTTTCGCACATTTTTTGGCACGCCCTCCAGGGAAAAAAAGTCCTCCTCAACCGTGCCAAGCATACAGAGTCGCCACACGTGGACCACCGACTTTTGACCCTGCCGCCAGCAGCGTCCGATCGCTTGCTCTTCAAAGTCCACCTTTCAAAGATCGTCTCTGGAGCCGGGGAACCCCGATACTGTAACCCTTGTAGGAATATATGGTAAACCCAATGGTGAAATATCAGAAACCTTCCCTAATGTTGCCATGAATATCATAGATGGATCGTTATAAATGGTTGGATTTTCTGGTGTTTACCACACGAAAGGCTCTCCTTGAAGATCTGGTTTAGTATGTATTGGATCTCATTCCCTCTCATATCGAAGACCGCCATGACTGCGCCCCCAAATTCCGGTGTGGTACGAGTACTTGGACCCCAATATGACTACGTAGATTAATTAGCAGCGTGATGTAGTGTGGTAAGCCCATTCCAATACTAAGCAACCCCCAATGACTTACCAAAAAGGGGTGGTTTTCAACGGCACCCCAAAGTTTTTTATGGTTGATCAATGTTTATCATCATTCCCCTAAAACACCATTATCGATTTATTTTGGGGACATTGGCAAATCCAAAACATCCAAAACTCCGCTTCCGGAGGCAAATCGCCCTACGCCCTATCATTCCAAAACCGAATGCGGTACACCCAATAAAAAAACATCTATTAGTGATTGTTTATTATTGGCTTTGCCACATTATACCCCATATATCTGGTATGGAGGTTTCCTAAAACGAGAGTACCTCTATATAAATCATCCATATATAAATAGGATTTTCCACTATAAACCGTCCATTTTGGGTACCTCCATTTTCGGAAACCTCGTCCGGTGCCGGCGCGGCACCGCTTCGTCGTATTCCCCCCGGACCGTGGGCTGCGCAAGGATCACATGGTGCGCCACCGTGAGATTTAAACCGCTCGGGGAGATCTCCATGGACAGCAGCATCCTGGCAGTAACTGGTGAATTGGATGTGCATCCCACTTTAAATCCATGGTTTATAATCCATGTAAAACCCATAGTTCCCATATTTCATAGGAGATATTCCATAACTGAGGGTATACATGATTTACTAGGTGGGATGCACTTACCAATATTTCACTAACCTGAAATAAGGCTCATATTGGGAATAATTCATGACAACGCGCTTACTAACCATTATTCCAGTCAGGTCGCAGTGAGGTCGCTATAATTCAGCCAGAAAACTGGTTAGCAATTGGGGCTATAACCTGCTTATAACATCGATAAGCCAGGATTTGGGGACTCACCAGGCTTATGAACCCTGAAACTACTATACGAAGTGTCATGATCCCACAGATTCCCACAGCAATGGAAGGATATCACCAATGGTGGAGGTTGTCGGACTTCCTTGGGGATATCAACAAACTTGGGGATATGCCAATCTGTCCATGACATTTCATGACTAGGGTTCCAACATCTCCTAGCATCTTCAAACATCCCGGGGACTCTAAGTGCGGGGCTTAGTTGATTTCCCCCAGGTCCTCAGAGAAAAGAGGAACCTTGGCCAGAAGCCTTACGAAAAGGTCTGCAAGATGCTGCGACTTTTCAGGGTTTCACATCCCCATAATCTGAGCTGAAACTGCCGTCCCAGCATCACATTGGCGGACTCAGTAAAACCTCGGTGGTGAAATTAGTTTCAGTTGGGTTCGTTCCTGGGCATTCTACCATTGAAAATGGGGGTTGGTACTTTGGTGCATGGCAACATGTTGTCCTTTGGCAATGCAACTTGAAATCCACAATTTCACGATGTATATAAGAAACAACTTTGGGGATTGTTCATTGCCATGATTGATTTCCAAGAGTAAGGAAAACAGCCTTTGAAGGGCCAACAAGTCGTGGTTTGATGGCTTCAGAAACTAAAATGCATAGTTGATTCTTCGCCCCACCAGAATTGAACCACCAGGAATAGATACCACACCTACGACTCAATGGTTTAAGCCAGGCATGACACGCATGGCCGCATTCACAAAAATTTAACCATCGACATAACTGGCTTTGCTTCCAGTCTAATTACTGGAATTACAGTATAGAATGTGAGATTGAACTTTAATGCTAAAGTAAACAAATCCATAATCCAACTTTTTGAAGTATATGGTATCATGCGTGCTCCAGGATATCCCAGTCATCATTTATAACATCGAATCATATCGTATCATATCATACCATCTCTCAAATCATATCAACAAAAAATATCACAACATCGCACTTAATTCTTCAATATATCACCCATCATAGATGTAATTTTCATAATTATATGGCAGTGTGTCAAAACCTATAGTACCCCTTCTGTTCACATCAAAATAGCTGGGATTTATGGATGTTCATCCCACTAAAAATGGTATTCATAGGTATTGATCCATACCCATATCATTAATCCACCCAATAAACATCAACCACCAGCCCACCATAGCCCACCCCGTCCCTGGGTCGCCGTAGAAACGTCGGATGGAGGCAGCCCGCTCCAGGGCATCGCCCTTCAGCGTCACGTGCTCCAGGCCGAAGGTGGCGAAGGCATGGTCCGCGCGCTTCCGGAGCTCTTCGGACTGGCAGAAGACCAGGATCTTGGCGCCTGGAAAAATGCCATAACTAGGGGGAATAAGATTATTTATAAATCTATTTATATATATATATATATTTATATCTGGAGGGATGCCATATCTATCTTTATTTATAAGAATATATCATATATACTATACGTTATGCATATTATATATTATATGGAAAATATAATCTATATACAATCTATATATAGTTGTGAAAAAGAATTCCTCACAGAACTCCAAAATCAAGGGGAAAAAAAACTTTAAAAAAAAACAATTCAAAAAACGACTGAGCATAAAAAACAAAAAAATAATCAAAATAAAAACACCTGGAAAACAGAGACTCAACAGAAGACTCAGAAAAAAAAAAAACACAAAATCAAAAAAAAGGAAACTTTGCTGCAAAGTGCTGATTTTGAAGAAACAACTTGGGAAATCTGCTGAACATTGAAAAAAAAATCAGGAAAAGTGCAGATTTGAGTCCGGGATTTAGTCTTCTGTTGAGTCTGGATTTGTTTCTTTTAATCGTGTTGGAGAAAAACAACAAACATGTTAAAAATCTGAGGGGGAAAACAAAAATAAAAATAAACAAACACAAATAGATAAAACACAAAAAAGGACACTTGGCTGCAAAATGCTGATTTTCAAGGAAAAACTTGCGAAATCTGCTGAACATGTTGTTTTGGTTTTTTTCCCCCTCAGATTTTTAACATGTTTGTTGTTTTTCTCCAACGCGATTAAAAGATCTCAGCAGAAGACTAAATCCCGGACTCAAATCTGCATTTTTCCTGATTTGTTTCCAATGTTCAGCAGATTTCACAAGTTTTCCTTCAAAATCAGCATTTTGCAGCAAAGTTTCCTTCTTTTATTTTTTTTATTTTGTTATTTTGTGTGTTTTTTCTGAGTCTTCTGTTGAGTATCTGTTTTCCAGGTGTTTTTATTTTGATTATTTTTTGTTTTTTATTTTCAGTCGTTTTTTGAATTGTTTTTTTTTATTTTTTTTGTTTTCGGAATCAGCAATTCCATGGGCATTCAAATTCACAACTATATACTGTATACTGTTTCTGTATGTTGGTAAGATGAAACTGTGAAATTAGATAATATATAGACCATTGGGCATAACTTATTAGATAACAATGGGATGACATAACTGATATACTTAACATATAAGCATATAGATAGTCCCATGATAGTATTAGATATAACTGATATAAATTAGCTATTATAAGATAATAATTAATAACTGGGTATTATACAACCGAATGTTAGTTGTAGATAATGGTGTTGTAAGATATAATAATTAAGAATATTGTGGTTCTGGTAAACATACAGCGTCAACTACACTTCAACTGGGTTTATGGGGGTAGATCTAACTGTAGTTCATGGGGTTCAGAAAGTATATTATAATATATATATATGTATGATATTCTACTGCACTATGCATATCATATGGATGACCTTGGTTATATCCTGATCCTTCCGAGCTAAATGGGGCCATGGGGCCGCCCTGCCTGGCTCAGAATCCCAGATGCCCAGGATGATCTCCACGACGCTTTGCAGCTTGGAACCGTAGACGCTGTACCTGGGGTTTCATGTTGAAGTTTGAATGGTGTCTTAGAAAAGAATGGTTCCAAAACGAAGGACATCCGCCGTTCTTTCTGTGGGATCCCAAATCCTGCAGATACATTAGGCTTTGTGCTCTGCATCAAAACAAACAATTGAAGGCAAGCAAGTTCGATGATCTTAAAACGATGTTTCACCGACCTTTCCTCTCCAATCTTCACTGATGCCAAGATCGAAACCACGAAAAAAGTGATGGATCTTACTCCACTTTTAAGTTCATTCTTACTGCTGTAGAGGTCCAAGATGCTTTGAGACTTGGATTCGGTTGTGATGTCGTCCCAGTTTTTGGACGATACTCCGTGTATCCGGCATCTGCTGTAAAAACGCTTTCCTTAGAAACGGCCGCAGAAGCTGTGGTTTCTGCAGTTTCCGTGGGACGGCTATTTGATGCTGCCTGTGTTGGTGTACTGTAGTGCTTACTCCAAACAAGGTCACATCATTAGGGGGAGATCTGACTGTCATGCTACTATATACTGGTTTCAGGATTCCCTCTGCCAAATCTGACACAAGCACCCCAAGACACCTGAAGCAGCAGCTTTGATGCTCATCCCTCCACTCATCAGGGAAAACTGTTGATTTTAACAACTGCTGAAATCCTACAAAAGCACGCTGTAAAATTCCCATAAATAAACAAAGTTATGTATAAATATAGTAATGCATAACATATAACAGTGTATAGCCATTTGCAATCTAATATATATAACTATAGTCACTATAGTGTATGTATACACTATAGTTATGTTCTATACTGCTCTATACACAATATAACTATGTCCTCATCAGTACATCACTATAATATCATCACAACCATTATAATCATGAAATCATTGATAACCATTGTAACCATGATAGTCATGGAAGTAAGAACCCAGGACCCAACGTTAACAAACAAAAACAATATATATATATATGTATAACAAATATATTTTTTATGTGACAGTTACAACATGTTACAATAAATGATGGTTACATATGGTTCCATCTAATTACAACAAGCATATGAACAACCATAAAGGCCATAGATCAGATAATGTATATATATATATGACGGTTACATGATATGGTTCCATCTAATTACAATAACCATATGAACAACCATAAAGGCCATAGATAATATATATATATGATGGTTACATTGATTACATCTAATTACAATCAGCATATGGTTCAGATGGTTCAATAAGATCAACAGCCACAATAGCCACAACCGCCACAACAGCCGCCATGATTCGGAACTTCCACGGAGACCACCCGAGTGATGAGGACCTCACCTGGCGCTGTGAAAAGGCCGGTGTTGGGCCTTTCCAGAAGATAGGCCAGGCCGTCAAAAAATCCAGAGATCCACAGGATTTATAAGAAACATATGGGAAAAACATGGGCAAATATAGGAACATATAGGGACATGATGGAATTCCATATGTTGGAAAACCACCAGAGTTTACATGATTGAACCACCCGAGGGGCCGATTAGCAAAAACAAAATATGCTGTACTACTGTATTGTGGTGTGCTTCAATGGATGATTACCCTCTCTTTGGGGGGCTTCCAAGGTTTCAACCGTACATTTTCCATCCAGTTCTGTGGAAACAAGTGGGACTTGATCCAACCAAGATGTGGCGACTCACACTCGTTGGAATGTAATTTGCACTCACAGGCTCACAGGACCAGGGTTTCAGGATCTAACGACCAGGGGCACAAACCTTTTCCCTTTGTTGATCTTTGCGTGGACCGTCTGTTTTTTTTCTTCTGTGTCTCAAGTTTGATTCCTGCCCAAGGGACTGGGCAAATCTGCCATTGTACAAATACCAAGGTGGATAAATTCTACCGCAATGTTTGCATTGGATCATGGACACTTGAAATTGGCCATTGAATCTGAAACATTGTGTTCGGAATACCTTGCTACTATACCTACCATGTGGATCCACATGTGACAATGCGTACGGATGTATATATGGTTCAGCATCGGCCCCCCCTGCAAATGGGGATGGGTGTTCTGTCTTGCTTATGGTTCCCCCCCCATGGCCTGTGGTGGTGGAGTGTTTGGGATGTTGGTGATGCGTGGCCAGTTTTGCTTCTTATGGTTTTCACCCCCTGTGGCCTGTGGTGGTGGGGTGTATGATGTATGTAATGTAATGTAATGTAAAGTAATGTATAATGTAATGTAATGTAATGTAATGCAATGCAATGCATGCATGCATGCGTGTGTGTGCGTGTGTGTGTGTATGTGTATGTGTATATGTGTGTATGTGTGTATGTGTGTATGTGTGTATGTGTGTATGTGTGTATGTGTGTATGTGTGTATGTGTGTATGTGTGTGTGTGTGTGTGCGCGTGTGCGCGTGTGTGCGTGGCTGGTATTCAGAAATGCTGCAAAGACCTAGCAAATATGAGGCTGGACCTCAGAAATGCTGCCAATAGCTTGCAAATAGAAGGGAAGGGGGTGCTACCTGGAGACCCATCCCATGGGGGGGTTGGGAACACGGGACACGGACCATATATGTATATATATATATATGCACGCATATATACGCATGTGTATTACATATATATATATATATGTATGCACACATCAATCTGAATATCTGAAAGCTCTGGGTTCTGGTGGAAGAGATATTAGAATATATGTTATAATAATTACTTAAAAAAACAGGATGGAAAAACAAAACATATTTGAGCCCTGTGTGGGACGTTGCCTTCATCTCTTGAAACGGCAATGCTTGCAGTCCCGATATCACATCATCAAACAAGGGCTGGGGTTGTCTATGACCATGCACCGATTCACTGTCGCTCAAAGTCCAGAAACTGTTTAATCCATATTCCTCCAACTTAAACTGCTAGGAAAACATCAATTCCCAATTGATGTGCAGACTTAGCGGGCGTACATAAACAAACCAGTTATATAATCATATATATATATGCAGAAGCAATGTCCGAAGTATTCTGAAGTCCGTGTTTCAATCCCAGTCACTTCTGCACATAGGGCATCTCCAGTCTTGATTTAGACAAGCACCCCAGCATTTCATGCAAGCTTTGTGCGCACAGGGTGCAATGCCGCAGTCGTGAATCGGCACCTCTTCAAAACCTGAAAGTCCAGGGGCAGGATGTGGCCACTGGCAAAATCATTTTCAGAAAAACTGAAGTATGGAAGCAAAAACAGGGAAAAACGGCCTTTCTCTCTAAAGTTATGAGAGAGTTTTTCCATGTTTTTGTGAACTATATCTCCTGGATCAAGGAGTCGCCCTCCCGAACCATCAGAGTCCTGGCGCTCCTGGAAATATGCTCTGACTCCAAGCAACAAATGGGACAGGTAAAGGATTCAGAGACGTCTTCCAGAGATCTCTCGAAGAGGAGCGCACGGAGGAGGTGCTGTTCCAAGTTTCGAAGACACGCCTGCAGATTGCTGGGACCACACAGAGCTTGTCTTCAAGCGAGAGAAACACAAAAGTCATCTACACCCCGTCCTACTTGAATATGTCTATATATATATATAAAATTGATTCTACTGTAATTATACATGCCTGATCATGCCTGCACCCAAAAACGTGTTTTTGTGTGTTTGTTACTGTTTGTTCTTGGTTGTATGTATTTTTCTTCCACCCCCATATGAGCAATCTCGAAAACCCTAGGTTCAGGGAAGGACATCCACAAATTTGGGAAGGTCCCATCGCTTACCACACGTTTGTACAATAATGATATATGGTAAACTTGGGGGGTATCGCTTGCAGGAAACTGCTACGTTTTTAAATATATAATTCACAGAAATCAACGTCCAATTTGGGTATCGCTAATGTGGATATAAGAGAAATAAAAAGACATAACCTTGAAAAGGGGTATCGCTAATTTGGGAAGGTCCCATCGCTTACCGTGTGTTTTTAACAATTTCCATCCATTTCCATAAACCAATGTCCGTCCAATACATATTTAGTATTGCCGGGGTTTTTACGGTGGCTCATATGTACCTGGACCATGATGGAGAATACTGGACCTTTTTGATGTGACCTATAAGTCAGCCACAAATTGACCTGCAAATCATTCCCAAAAAGCCCCACCAGCAACTGAGGAACGTTGACAAAGTTGAGTATTGTTAAGTGAAATTTAACATTTTAACACCCCCCCTTTCCCCTACAAAACAATACGTTGAGGAAAAAGAACTTTGACATGGTAAGTCAAATGAAGTTTCAGATTTTAGGGGCCCCCGCTTCCCTACAAAACAATACGTTGATAGTATGACGAACGTTAACACGGCAAGCAATTATAAGTGAAGTTTCAAATTTTACTGCCTCCCTCTCCCATACAAAACAATGCGTTAACAGTATGAAGAGCGTTGACATGGTAAGTAATGTTACGTGAAATTTACAATTTTAGCCTCCACCTCTCCCCTACAAAGCAACACTTTGATAGTATGAAGAACATTGACATGGTAAGTACTAATGTTACGTGAAGTCTCAATTTTTACGGCCCCCCCCTCCTTTACAAAACAACAATACGTTGATAGTTCTTTGAACGTTTACATGATACGTAAAGTTACAGTAAGTGAAGTTTAAAGGCCATTTTCGGGGATTCCTTCATACGAAGCAAATCCAGAGCACAAGCGAGGGAAAAAAACAGTGCACACGTGAGTGCTCGTCCCTCATGACTCATGACACTAAATTCTACCGATACGACGCAGCCCAGTCACCAGCTCTTTCTCACACTCCTTCTTGATCTCTCTTTGCAAGTTTTCGCTGCTGCCTCTTGAAGGGTCAAATATGGTCAAATGACACGGAGGAAATTCACAGACAATTTCATAGTTAATTATATCTTATGATACATGTTTAAGTGAGCTGACTTTACTTTTTGTGGGCAACATCGTTGATATGTTGATACAGTATTTCAATGCATACCATTAAGACCACCATTGGCACAACTGGCATAACACATTCGTTTCATGATGTTTTCATGCGTTTACCATTCCCACTTCTTGCTGGGAAGTGGTGCCTTCAGGCATTCCTCAGGAAAGTTCAGCAGGCCATCTACCCGTGTCTGCAGTGGCATACTGGAAAATCCCATGTTGTCCCTTGTCTCAGCTAATCCGATGATTTTTTTTCTGTACAAGTATCTGTGTGTCTCGGGAGTCGAGAGTACCTCCAAACATGCTGTACATACTAAAACTCCTTGAAGATGGATGGAATATGATGGAATCATCAACTGGTTCGGTATTGGTTACTGGCCTGCAAAAACATCATCCATTCCGTTCTCTTCGATTTCATGTTCCATTTTCACGGGCAAATCATGGAAATCTCCATGCCCTTCATGCCCAAAGCCTCGAGTCGGCATCAAAGTCTTCTGCTTTGCCTGACCACACGTGTCTTGACATGTCATTGACTTGGAACCCGTCCCCTATCTAATCTTTCCCCCCCAACCCTGGTACCCCAGGAAATATGGCAGAACAATTCCACTGAATGGATTGTGTTGGGGATACCTGCGCTGTTTCAAATGATTGGTTTGACTGCCTTAGCCAATGAATTGGTGAGCATCCCACAGATTTACACGACCACCCTGTGGAGGACACCCAAGAAAGTTCGGCCATGTTGGGCCCCACTTTCTCTTGCGTGCCCTCATGCGGTGGTTACAACAATGCATTGTTCGTCAGTTTTCCACATTTTTCACCCCTCAAACCAGTGCCAATGTCATCCAATGTCTCTCTCTCTCTCTCTACCAGTGCCAATGTATGGTAGCCCATTCTTCTGATCCATACTGGGATGAAACCGGAATGGCTTTGGAGGACCAATTTCCTACCAAACACGCGGTAACAATTTTTCTCAAATCGTGGAATTTCCCCTATGTTCCTGAAATTTCTGTCATGGCTTAAAAGAAGCATGAGGCAAAAACAAGCTAGAACAAACCACCAAAATCGTGAGGTTCCTGAGGTTCCCGTCTACGGTTTTCACCATAAAATAACCCCAATAAGCCTCAATAAGCCCCAGATTCAGCCCCAGGTACTGCTTCAGCCATGCATTTCACCCGCGTGGCCCGCGCGGCGCGCTGTGCATCGCTGCCGGAAGCATCGTCGCCCAACGCACGCCACTCGTGCATCTTGCAGTGGAGCAACTCCTTGCAGCACGAGATCCAAGAAGAAATGTCGGAAAAAAATCGAGGGGCCGCTGTTCACTATCAGTCACCATAACAATTATCATATAGTTTACTGTACCGATTGTGTAGTTTAACCTTCCAATATTAAGAAACCAGCTAGCAGCTAGTAGGAAAAGAACATCTTAGATATGCGGAGATCTTGCTCAACGTTTTCAACCCCCCCAAAATGCTTCAGTACGGTATAACAATCCAACCAACATGTATCTCAACCAACAACAACTCGATTCAATTGATTGAAGGGAATGTGATGCTAATACCCATTCAACACGGGGCCTTACTGAAAACGGACGTACAAAAAATATATAATACATAATATATATATATTTATTTATTTATTTATGTATATATATATATATATGTGTGTGTGTGTGTTGCAAATAATGTGTATATATGATTATATATGTATATGATTGTATATGCACTATGCGTGTGGGTGTGTAGATTTGATTTCATTGAACTATATATGAATATGATTAATATGCGGATTTGATTCGGCTTAATCATCAACAAGTGTATTTGAGTTCATTTCATTTGACCCGTCGATGTGTCTCAACGCAATCTGGCTGATCTGCATCACAATGGTGGCATCACGATGGTGGCATTTAAAAGGTGGGGCACGCATCTTATCATTGCAGGGTGGGATGCAGGGGATATCATATAGCAGCTAACCTTACAAGAAGTGTGAGGACACACACCCAATGTTGCCATTTGGGCATCACTGCACCTCCCGGAAAGTGGGAAAATCCGCTAATGAACAATAACCAGATAATGATAGATCATCAACAATAAGAAGACTGCTTGAAACAATTGACAATGAGAATCATGAATCACAATCATTAATCATATATAATTTATATAATCATACAACAATCACATATAGTCACGATAACAACTTGAGAATCAAGTACATATTCGACATATATAGAAGAATTTTGACCCCAGGCCTGGCCCCATGCTTTGCCAAGTGACCAAGTCAGCCAGGGTGTGGCGCCCCGGGCCCAATTGTCGGTAGAGTTTCTCAGATGCCTCGCAGCGAGGGCGCTTTTCAGTGCAATAAAGTATCTGTATGGGCACTAAAAAATGATATGGTTGTATACAATAACATGGGCACAACCATATGATCTGTAGATTGTATCATATTGTACAACCATATCATATAAGGCATGTATAACAATAATAGCCATCAATAGCCCATGTATTTAGGGTGATTTGTGAAATCATGTGCAAGTGTTTATTGCTGGGCACCTATCCAATAATGGATATGCAAACCATGTATAACCATGAAATGTATTTGGGAGGTGTCAAACAACAAAACCAGCGGCTTGATGCCAAAGCTTGGGGTTATGATGATTTCTGAGGCTACAACACTGTAGCCACGAAAAAAAATGCCATAAATCAAATCAGATCCAATCCTAAAATACTTGTAAATAGTACATATTGGAAACCTCAACCTGTACTGTTCTGTTTTTGTTGGAGGTTCCTATACACTCTCAACCATCCGCTCTTCAGCTGTCAGGTGGCCGGCTTTCTCCCAGGTCGTGGGTCGTGAGAAGACATGGCCAGGTATTCCAGCAGCTGGGAATAGAGGCGAACATAACCTTCCTGCAGGGGACCCCATGGTTCAGCTAGGTTGGCTTACATAATTATGATAAGTGATTGATAACAACAAACAAGTTTGATATATATATATACACATGATTGATTATAATAATGATAAAAATATATAATGATAATGATAATATTTAATAATAATAGTAACACAGATTTTAGGTGGATACCTTGTAGTGAGATTTCACGATCAAACAAGACTGGAGTATACCTACTGTATGTATATTGTATATATAATATATAGTCATTATCATGCGTATATAAATATGACATATAGTAATTACAATGATAACACTGAAATTTGAAAATGATATTAGTACAAATTAATAAAAAAAAATATTAGTACAAATTAATAAAAAATATATTGCCCTTTTAGGAAACATTGAAACATGGAAGGGACTGATTTGGCAAACTTTGGTATTGCTTTGGTATTTTGGCCAAAGGTGACCCCCATGGATAAATTCTAGGTCATTAACCTGAAGGCCATGTTGGGATGGTTACCCTTACTAACCACCATGATGGGAAGGTAGTGGTATGGTTCCCTATGGTTCCCTATGGTTCCCCAATAAGTTCAGTGCACCGCTGAGCATCAATGGCCACGCAATGCTGAAACAGTTCATCGTCATAGCGCTGCGTCTCCTGGGAGCTCAGGGGGATTCCCTAGAGGTGGAGGTGGATTTTCCACCGGGGAAATCACCAAAATCACATAAAGACACCTATAAATCTATCACCCATCTACCCTAATGATCACTGGGGTTACCCACTTGCCAACTGGGATGATCAGAGATGATCACATCTATATAGTCTACAGTATACATATCTCCCATATCCCCAGAAAACCACCGCAAAACCTGTCAAGGGGTCCACCGAAAGCCATGGCAAAATCACATCGAGGAGATTTACTGTTGCAGTTTTTACATGTTTTTACAGTAATATACATAGTCATGTTTAATTTCCTTCAAGTTTGTTGACAATCAAAGTTGTTACCCTCTGGTAAACTAACATAACTATGGAAAATCACCATTTTTACTAGGAAAATCCACTATTTCTATGGCCAGTTTCAATAGCTATGTTAGTCATAACCAGAGGGTTTTTTTGCCTCTCCGACCAGGTCATGCCAGGTCGCTTCCCGATCTTTTTTCAACATCTCCAGGCAGAGTTCTTCGGGCGACTTCATCTGTCGAGCTGGGCTACTTCTTTCAGGATCCACATCCTGGGGGCCATCACCGACCTTTAAAAGATATGTAAAGCAAATAAGTACCACCAAAACGATTGAAAAGAAACATCCACTAAAATGTGAATCAATAAAATGATCAATTCCTTTCCTATTTTGAGGGGACGTGCTACATATGAAGACAACATTCTTGACAAAACAAGCTGATTCTAAATAGATTAAATAGATACCCAAATGTTCTATCCCTCTCTGGTGGTTTTGCTTCTGGTTCCAGCAAGCAAAACCAACTCGGGAAATCCAGGCGTCCATGTGAAGCGAAGCACAATCCCACAGGGTGATTGGAATGCCGCGGCTGTACCTATTGTCCCTCTCGTGCTGCAAGTAGAGGGCACGTTCGTGTCCTGGGTCCAGGATAGCCCACCGCTGTCTCTCACGGCTCGCCACGTTGAAACACGTTTTCTTCATGTTTTTTTTCCACCCAGAAGCTGTTGAGATCCCCATTGATGTGGAGTGATATCATGAAACCCATTGAAATAGTATTGAAATCCTCCAAGATTATCCCAAGTCTCGAGATTGTAGCACCTCAATCTTGTGCTGCACCACATCTGGAAGCACTACAGCCTTAGTTTTAAGGATTTTTAAAGATAGCGCAAAGCTGGAAGCCCATGGATGTTTCGAACTGCTGTTTGATCAAGGTGAATCACAGACAGTAGGTGTCGAGCGTGAAAGTTTTTCTTTGCTGGAGATAGATGAGACCCCAAGTTCATCCAAGTTCCACAAACGAGTTCCATCATCATCATCATCATCATCACCATCACCATCACCATCATCATCATCATCATCATCATCCCTACTTTGTTGATGGCGAAAAAAATCCATGACTTTCTCGTCGTCTTTACCCTGACCCGACTTAACTCAACTGCTTCGCGACGTTCTTGTTCTGCCGGACCATCTCCGTGATGAATCGAACGCATGCATCTTTGGTCCGCTCGATCTTGCGGTGAAAAAACGTGGCGGTCACGGCGATCTCCGCGACAGTTTGAAATGGTGGGGTGCTAGTCCTTGACACAAAGGGACCCCAACAGCAAGGGCAAACATGTGAATAAATCAGGGGGTACAGAAAGGTGATTTGAAAGATCCTGGACATTGCATGCCCTGGCATTCCTCCAGCACCACAAAACACATCTTGAAACATAGCACACTCTCAGCTCCAAAGTGATGTATATTGATGTATGATGTAGGTTCCAAGGTTCAACCCCCATCGGCTTTCTGCCTCCAGTTGGGTCAACTGATGTTTGGCCTCGTTGAAGGGATGGTGACCATCTACTGCCGCACCAATCAACTCGTGAAACTCGTCCGCGATGATGCGGTGCCAATAGAAGTGCTTTAAGCGCCATTTCCTGGGGCAAAATCGTGGTGAAAACTCTCTGGACACAATGACATGATTGACATGTAGTCATGAGGAAACAAGATGAATATATAATGACATATACATATATATTGACATAAACTGAAGAATGATGATACATGATGAGACTGGTATGAAAAAATGAAGTCCTCCAAGAACATGTAATGTATATTATATGTTTATATACAATATTTTTTTCAGGAATCCCTGAATCATCAAATGACGAACGTTTGAAATCGTTCGCATTATTGCCCGCTCTGATCAAATCCCCCCTTCATACTTGCAGGGATTCCTGGATTCCAAGACAAGGGGTGCCACTGGGCACCAAAGCATCAACGACCGATTCTCTCTCAATTAAAGGGAAAAAAAAACATGACACTGACTTTGTCCAGTTTCAAATTTGCGTATGATCTCCCACGAAAAATGGGATAGGGCACGATGACAACATCCGCCATTTGCAAAGCCTCCAGTGAAAAGCGCCGCAGCTGACCGCCGTCAGCTGCTGCAATTACTCGAAAGGAGCCGGAAGGCAAGAACTTGTTGATTTCATCCTGTCAGGGTATGAAGGTTGACGGGTCACACACCAGAAACACATACAAACACCATTTAAAAAAAAAAAAAAACATTCCATCATTAAATTTCATCCCATGGCCCATATCGCTTCAGGAACTCAGCTTTTCAACAGAAACTATCAGAAACTCAGATGGCACCCTCCTGCCATTGTTGCCAAAGATTGGGTGGCATCATGATGAGTGTGGCGCGTGAAGGCAGTAGCTGCTTAGCTGCTGCATTGGTGGAGGGAAGGTCATGACATCTGCGGTGGTCCATCAACGCCAGGGTGATGGTGGTCTTGCCATATCCGATGCCGTCGGCTAAAATCCCTCCACGAACTCCGAAGATGTCCTGACAGCAGAAGAGTTGCTTATCAAGCAGGGACCGAGATCAGAATGGTTAAACTAACTAAGAATCTGACTTGGAAGAGGTGAGTTTAAAGAGAAAAGCTTGGGTTGACCTATAATTTGCCGCAGCTTCAAATTGCGTAGCTGCCCACACGACCCCAGCAGCAAGAGGCAACAGCCGTGAAACCGAGAGGTGACAGCATCTTTTCGTCGGAAGGCTTCAGGCACAAGCATACCCAAACGCTGGCCACTAAAAACTATTCCAGGCCATAGAGTCTTATTAGCATCCTCAGTGCCTCAAGAAAAAAACATCTTTGAGCTTCAAAAAAACGACCAAGGATCTTGACCAAACATTTTGAGTTTCCACCTGAGGCTTTCAAAAATGCATGCATTTACTCTTTGAGTGTCTCTATGTTTCTCCGCTGCAATTGCAGCAATGTGAAGCAGCCTATAGGTTGTAAACATGTTGATTACTCTGCATGACCTTCGTTTGTGCATCGAACATTAACATAAATCACACATAAAGATGAATAAATGCGTTGGTTGTCAGATCATAGCCCAAATGCTACAGTAGTTGCTTATGGCCTTGGGTTTGCCACCGCATTCAAATGGGCTAACGGCTAACTCCACTATCTGCACATGCTGGTTTTGGCCACAATGGTCAAACATGGTCAAACATCATGAATCGCCCCAACAGTTTGTAAAGGATCTGATGTGATAAATAAATATAAATAACCGATAATTTGACATAATTTAACTGCAGTCGCTGCTATAGACTTAGAACAGTCACTTGAAAACACCGATGCCGGGCGTCCGTTGGCTGGTGCGTCTCGCGGGAAATCATCCATCCCAAACTCCGAAGCTGGTAGTCGAACCTGGATGATCTCGACAGGTTTCGACAGGAAGAAGATACAAGAGGTGTCACAACACCAATTCAAGATCTCAGCTGGGATCATCAATCATCATTCCATGTCTATTTTCTAGGGGTGAACATGAATAATAATAATAATAATAATACTAGTTGAAAGATGTTGAAAGTGCCAACTACATGATATTGAATGAGTTCCTCGTCAGACTGGACTGGTGAATCGGTGCCAAGCGGTCAAGCCCCCTCCGGGCAAATCATGTTCTCAAAATCTTGCAGGTAAAAATGCACCATGAAACCCTTCCAAAAATTAGGTTGACTTTTCCACACCGCAAGCGAAGCTTCCGAAAAATCTTCTCCCCCGGTAAAAACCTCTTTGGCACAGTTTGGCACATCATTTGCAGGCCATGTTCGTCGCCCAAAAACTCGGCAGCCCGCACCCCACACCAAACCCAGGAACAAAGGGAGGGCAGCCTTAAAATGAGGTGCTTGCGAAGCTGGTGCATCACCTTTAGCCGGATCCACCCGAGCCTTTCGCCCCCATGTTTTCCCGGAGAATGGCCCATTTTAAGCAGGAAGTAGTCTTCAAACCCCCAGGTGGCATGGTCTAACATGGTCTATGTAAATCCGAGGGAGGATATATGAATTGAATCATCTTTCAGAATGAAATACGGGAGTCGTGGTCGAAGATAGATGCTAAGGTCTAGGGTCCTAAGGTGTGCAACCTGCACACTCATTGTGCACTAATGATCTAATGCGTAACTTTACAACTAGCGGATGTACCAATCAGTATAATCAGCTGCGCACCAAATACATAGGTCATCCCACAACACTTGCTAGTTCCCATGTGCTGTCAATATTATAACATGATAACCCATTACAACCCCAAGAAATTAACAGAAAAAACTACGCCCAATTGGCCAGCACGGAGGTAATGACCATGTATAATCCATGTATCTCATACAAAGTTCATGTCTGATCAGCATTTTGGGACTTTCTCCATCCATTTTGGGAAACATGTCCAAACATGTCCAGACCAAGTGTCCATCGTTGTTCTTCAGCTTCACAGAAATCTGGGGACTTTCTCGGTAGCCATGGCAGCTGATCCCATCACCACTCGACATCGATCGTGTTGCAGTGCTGGGCTGTGCAAAGTGCCGAGATGTCCCGAGGGCCCCCTAGGGATTGCTATATAATATATAGATGTATGCAATATAATAATATATAATATATAGATGTATATAGATGTATATAATATAATGCATATATATATATGCTCAGCCCCCCCCCATATATATATAGATATATGATATAGATGCTAGTAGGTTTTTGCCTGCTCATGATCTCATGGTCCTCATAGATAATCAGTTGATGTGCGCCGTTGTGGCACCCGCTGGAGGTCGGAGATAATCCGATTGAACCCGGGGAAGAACGCGGGGCCCTCGGCGACGCTATATGAATTAAGCCTTGAGCCGTGGCAACAAGTTTTCACATGTTCACGATTTAACCAACAAAAATGGTGGTTTATAGAACCAACAAGAATGGTGGTTTAACCAACAACAATGGTAGTTTAACAAACAAAAATAGTTGTTTAAGACAGAATAAGGAAGCATCATCCAGAAATCATGTGGATTAAGCTGCAGGGCTTGATTGCTATCAGTATCCAAATGAGCCTGCTCTTGACATGGTTAAAGTCGTCACGTGTCCAAGCCAAATCAAAACCCCTGTGTCATTTGGGTGCACAAGGTATGGCAGGTATGGGACAAATGAAACCAAAGTTGATGACAACAACCAGGATCAACATGTGATTGATTGGTTCGAGGCAGTCCCGGCTCTTTCACACATGTACACATCTGCATAATATTATGTACTGTATATGCATGCTGCATACATCATCATACATCTATGTATACCAAGTAAATGATGTCATATGATGTCATGTGTATATACCTGTAATACAGTATGTTGAAAGTTCTATATACATATGTATGATTATTCGGACCCCAGTTGAGGATGATTTCGTATGGTTTAGTTCGAAGATTTCCCCATTTAGGGACCTCTTTTTAGAAAACGGGGATTTCTCAGCTAGCCACGGTTGATTAAGCCATTAATATCCATTATATAATTATAATCATTAAACACATGCTGTCATTAACCCCATTATATCCCATCATGCCACCATTTTGTATGGCCAGATCACCTTTTTGCTGGTTAAAATCTCTCCCAACCATCATCTTTTGATGGTTGAATCATGTGAAATCGGCTACAGTATATACCCTCCAGTAAACGTTCACATAACTATGGGAAATCACCATTTTACTAGGTAAATCAACCAAAAAAATGGCAATGTTCCATAGTTATGTTAGTTTACCGGAGGGTATTTGGCCACGTTTGATGCCATATCTCCATTTCCCCCATCTGCCGAGTTGAGCTGAGCGCACCTGTCTTGCGCACTGGCTGTGCACCAAGCACACCTGAAAGCTCTCCTCGGCTGGTCATGTGGGATCCTGACGCATTCCCTAAGGAAGTGGCAACTATATATGACTAGAAAATTAGAAATATCCATCAATATCCATGAATATAGCCCACATATTCCTGAACAAGTCATGGAAGGGAGGATGAGGATGGTTTCCTACGGTTTTGAAGTCATCATTTGATCTTGGAGCCCCTAGATCTTTACCATGAGCATGTTGAGCCTGAGAGGACAGCGGCAAAACGGGCATTTTGGCCGAAGATTGTGCAAGTGCTAGAGCCTGCAGCCAGCAAGAGCTGCGGCTCTCAAGTAGAAAGAACAAAAAGGCGCTTGTATTGCTCCTTGGCACGATTCACGTGTTCAGAAGCTGCCAAAACCCGTGAGTAGACAAAGAATGACAAATTTCCTTGGTCTCTGGCATTGGCTGCAGCCAGTGACAAGTCACGTTCCAGGTGCGTGACACACTCCAAATCCTGCTGGACATGCTGCAGTTGCAGGGCTAGCTGGGCCAAATGCTCCTCCTCAGCTTTCAGCAATGGTGAGTTGCCCACCATGTACTTCTGCAAGCGTTGGGACACCGACACCACCACTGCGGCTGCCAGGTAGATCTTCTCCTCCCCGGGCTGTCGCAAGGCGGCTTCTGCCATGGCCAGGGCACAGGCCGACAAGCGAGGAAAAGCCACGGCAGGAGTGAAGAGCAGGAGATGGGCCAGCACTGCAACCACATCCTGAGATTTCTGGGGAGGATTTGTCTTGGATTTTTTGGAGACCCAAGATTTGGGATGCATAACATCCATAATTTCCATCATGTCCAAACTTGTCTAAACCCACTTTACTCGGGAAACTAACAGCCTCTGAGTCGTACCTCTGCCCAAGCATCTTTTTGACCGTCAGGATCACTCCAGCATGTGCAAAGAGCCGCTGGCACACCCAGGTCTTGAGAGGAAGCAGATGTTGGAAGCAATGGAGGCAGCAGAAAGGTCAAAATCCGACCTGACAAGCAGAACTGCACAAAAAGACCCGATGAGAAGCAACCTAGAGGGGACAGCAAATGGCCGCTTGGCTGCCATCAACCATGACGATAGACCTCCTTAAAACCGCGACTATATTGCTAAATGCCTAAGAACATTATATATATATATATTAATTAACGTATGTTGTATAAATATATGATCCGACATCTGAGAACCGTCACTCCCTTCGGTCCAAGAAGGGCCAAACAAAAAGGTGATCCGGTTTTGGTGCAGGTCCCAGGAACCCTTGATGACTTCCGCCGGCAAACGTCCCAAGGAATGGCCCGGGAGCTGCGTCTTCTCCCGTGGTTCCCGGGCTGCCAGCAGCACCAGGCGGGTGGTCGGCCAGCAAAGGTCGTACCATTTCAGCAGCCGTGCCATCCAAGCGACCAAGGAGAGGACCAAGCGAGGGCTTCGGGCCAACAGCGGGGCCACTGCATCCAAGTACTCCTTGGCCAGGTCGTGATGGAGCAGTGTTGGGGAATGATCACTACTGATTTACTTCCAATGAATTGGGGCTGAAGCGGATTGAAATGGAGGTAAATCGGGGTGGCATGGTGGTGTTCAATGAAAACAGTGGTATGCAGTAGCCTAAATGCTTCACATCGGTCCTTGCACATTCTTGCACTTGCATGGGGGAAATTCAGTTCCTAGATCATTTCTAAGAATACCTCAAGCCAGACAGTGCGGAAAATAAAATAAAATATATGGCAACTGTCCCGTACTGATCCAAATGCCCAAATGCAATTCATCATACCCTCTGGTAATTTAACATAGCTATTGAAACTGGCCATTTATAGTGGATTTTCCCATTGATAATGGTGGTTTTCCATAGTTATGTTAAATTACCAGAGGGTAATATCATCCACAGCTCATCCCCATATCATACCCCCGCTCCAATCGCCAGGTCCCATCCCGGCCCAAGCTTCGGGCAAGACGTTGTCAGCGCTTCGCATGGCCAATCCACGTGCACAACGATTGGTGTGGATCACTTGGATGTAGTGATTCAGCATCAAGGCCTTGTGAATCATTCCCAGGGTCTCCCAGGGCTGATTGTACAATGATCAAACATGGCCAGATTCCAGGGATGCCCTACCCTACCACTTGTTTTAAGTTGGGTTATTGGGTTGTTTACTTTGGGGTGCAGTTGAGATTGCTCTTATGGGCATAACTGAGCCATGGCTATAAACCCCCATAAGTTGGGATATAACATGATATAACCCCTATACCGCCAAACCCCCATGGTTCGATATCCACTTCGCCCCCGAGGTGATCCACTTTGAGTTTCTTCATAGCTCCAGGGATAGGGGGATCCCTGGAAGCCTTATTAATAATATTCAATACTACCTTGGAAACACTGGTTCAGTATCGATCTTTTCATTTTGTGAGCCAATATGGACTATAATATGGGGGGTTATTCAAACAATAGCGGGATGGGATTAGTAATTAGAAGCTATGATCGGTATGGCATCCTGTGATAGTGACACTCGAGTACAAAATGGATTTCACGATCAACAGATCAATCATGGCCCAGGTTCTGATATGATAAGCACAATTGAACTGAAAGCTGAAATTGTCCTTGTGGCATTTTTTCCCAGAAAATAGGGCACCCCAGATCGAATGGATGATTATCATTTTTGCCCTTCAAACTGAAAGTTTTGGCATTCCCAATGTGAACAAACCAAAGTTAAGTATAATCTTGTTGCGTTAATAACTAATATGTGGAATTATATCCCATTATATCCATGTTCCCAAATGATATCTCCGAATTCTTGAACCAACCTGTCCACAGTATTAGATAATCATGTATTATCAGAATGTTTCCACATGCTTCTCATCACCCTCTGGCAATCAAACATGGCAATGAAAAATCCACCATGTATAAGTGATCTTGTCATTTAAATTGCCATTTGGAATTTCCCAGCCAGCCATGTTGGACTATTGTTAGGATTAAAAATCAGCGTATATTATCATCATTATTATCATTCTTATCACAATTGCTGCTACTATATTAGCATTAGTTATTTTTCTTATCGTTATATATCTATGTCTATATTATATATCATATATATGTCATATATAATTTTATATAGCATGTAAATGTATATGTATATGTGTATGTATATGTATATGTATATGTGTGTGTGTGCGTGTGTCCCATTCTATCCCATGATAGCACCATCTTTGATCCTTACTTGGCGCTGCATCCCACTTAGCAACTAATATGCTATACCCCCGTTTATGGAAAATCCCCACTTGGATATGGTATGGGATGAAAAAAATGGTTAATTATATAATATTGATTAATATTGTATATGTATACATATGCCCAAAACCACTACATCTATATCTATATCTACATGTCATGTACAGTAGCTCACCATTATTTTCCGAGCAACGGCGCAGCGCGCCGCCCACCAGGGCGCGCAATCGCCCGTCTCCGCGCCACGCAGCTGCGGTTCCAGCGGCAAAATCAGCCGGGCATTCCTGGAGCGCTGGTCTTAACATGTTTTAGCCATGTTTGCCCCTTACATTGAAATCATATTAGCTATTGTCTCTATGAAATATACATTTAAAAAAACAGCCGAAGAGCTGTTGAATCGCTGGAAAAGTAAGCCCCAAATATGGGAGAAATATAGAGGTATTAGCAGGACAAAATGGGGGATTAAAACATGGCTGAATTTTTGGGGGTATTTCATGGAACATCATGGAACATTTACCGCCCCATTCTGTTTTGTCAGCACTTTTATGGGCCACAGTTCTGAGTACAACAAAGATAGTACAGTTGGTCACCGCTACAAAAAGGTGGTTGGTTTTCCAATGTTTAATCATTGGATGTTGTTGATGTCCAAGCGACACCTCAATTTGAGACATTGTAATCAATGTGTCCATCTTGTTGTGCGGGTTTCTGACCATTCTGACCATCCATTGATCTGCTCGAAGTATAAGTTACCCTCTGGTAAATTAACATAGACCCTGAAAATAGCCTAGTTTTAATGGAAACTCATTTTCCAATCCCTATCTGCCAGGGCCTATGTTAATTTACCAGAGGGTACAGGAAAAAAAAAAAAAACATTTTCTGATTTCAAGGCCGGTTGTGACACCAAGTTGTGTGTAAAGTTTGAAGCGGGAGTTCAACCAGAGGCAACCCCCGCAATCCTCCGAACTCGGCACAAAATTTGGGATCGCTATCCGAAGTACATTGGTGATCAAATGATTTTCGCCATGTTTACTCAACAAGAATTGCAGATTGAGTACATGTTAGATCATTTTGGGATCAATCCTTTTCTTTTACACATGTGAATAAATGAATATATACATACATATATATATATATATACACAACTATCATATATTTATTAATTTATATTGTGGTTTGGCAGGATGGAATCAGATGGAAACCTCAGCTAACCTGGCGGCCGTTCGCCGAGAGGCTCAGTGCTGATCCGATTCAACATGCCTCGCACCACCCGATCGAATTCGGCAAAGTTGGGTGGCTCGCCACCTAGGATTGAACTGCACCTCTGTGGGTTTAAGGGACACAACAGATCCATAGAAACATATAGAGAGAAACATATAGAAACATATAGAAACATATGGAAACATATAGAAACATGTGGAAACATATAGAAACATGTGGAAACATATAGAAAAATGTGGAAACATATGGAAACATATAGAAACATATAGAAACATATAGAAACATATAGAAACATATAGAAACATATGGAAACATATAGAAACATGTGGAAACATATAGAAAAATGTGGAAACATATGGAAACATATAGAAACATATAGAAACATATAGAAACATATAGAAACATATAGAAACATATGGAAACATATAGAAACATGTGGAAACATATAGAAAAATGTGGAAACATATGGAAACATATAGAAACATATAGAAACATATAGAAACATATAGAAACATATGGAAACATATAGAAACATATGGCAACATATAGAAACATATAGAAATATGGAAACATATGGAAACATGTAGAAACATATAGAAACATATAGGAACATTATAGAAACATATAGAAACATTATAGAAACATATGGAAACATATGGAAACATATAGAAACATATAGAAACATATGGAAACATATGGAAACATATAGAAACATATAGAAACACATCGAAACATATAGAAACATATAGAAACATATGGAAACATATGGAAACATATAGAAAGATATAGAAACATATAGAAACATATAGAAACATATAGAAACATATGGAAACATATGGAAACATATGGAAACATATAGAAACATATAGAAACATATGGAAACATATAGAAACATGTGGAAACATATAGAAACATGTGGAAACATATGGAAACATATAGAAACATATAGAAACATATAGAAACATATAGAAACATATGGAAACATATAGAAACATATGGCAACATATAGAAACATATAGAAATATGGAAACATATAGAAACATATAGAAACACATGGAAACATTTAGAAACATACGGAAACATATAACATATGGAAACATATAGAAACATGTATAAACATTTCCAAACATATAGAAACATATAGATACATATAGAAACATATGGAAAAATATAGAAACATATAGAAACATGGAAACATTTAGAAACATATGGAAACATATAGAAACATATGGAAACACATGGAAACATATAGAAACATATAGAAACATTATAGAAACATATAGAAACATATAGAAACATATAGAAACATATAGAAACATACAGAAACATATAGAAACATATAGAAACATATAGAAACATATAGAAACATATGGAAACATATGGAAACATATAGAAACATATAGAAACATATGAAAATATAGAAACATATAGAAACATATAGAAACATAGAAACATATGGAAACATATAGAAACATATGGAAACACAAACATATAGAAACATATAGAAACATTAGAAACATATGGAAACATATAGAAACATATAGAAACATATGAAACATATAGAAACATATAGAAACATATAGAAACATATAGAAACATATAGAAACATATAGAAACATATAAACATATAGAAACATATAGATAACATATATAGAAACATATAGAAACATATAGAAACATAAACATATAGAAACATTATAGAAACATATGGAAACATATAGAAACATATAGAAACATATGGAAACATATGGAAACATATAGAAACATATAGAAACATATAGAAACATATAGAAACATATAGAAACATATGGAAACATATAGAAACATATAGAAACATATAGAAACATATAGAAACATATAGAAACATATAGAAACATATGGAAACATATAGAAACATAAACATATAGAAACATATATATGGAAACATATAGAAACATATAGAAACATTATAGAAACATATGGAAACATATAGAAACATATGGAAACATATAGAAACATATAGTGGAAACATATGGAAACATATAGAAACATATAGAAACATATAGAAACATATAGAAACATATGGAAACATATAGAAACATTATAGAAACATATAGAAACATTATAGAAACATATGGAAACATATAGAAACATATAGAAACATATGGAAACATTATAGAAACATATGGAAACATATAGAAACATATAGAAACATATAGAAACATATGGAAACATATGGAAACATATAGAAACATATAGAAACATAGCAACATATAAACATATAGAAACATATAGAAACATATAGAAACATATGGAAACATATGGAAACATATGGAAACATATGGAAACATATAGAAACATATAGAAACATTATAGAAACACCCCAAAAAGATGCAAAAATGGGTAAAGTCACCACCACACCACCTTGATCTTACTAGGATTCAGCTTTGACTTTTCGGCATCTCTTGAGTGGTATATATACTACGCTCAAACCAAGCAATGCTTTTTTTTAAACTTCCTATAAGAGTTGCAGCCGTCAACCACCATGTAGGGGCCGCCAACCACCATGTCAGGTGATTTGGTTGATAGATCACCAGTAATAATTATAATGTTATTTACATGCTTAGGAATCCTTTGTTCAATCGTCTAAGCCTAAAGAATGCTTCCGACATCTTCCAAACTTACATACCGTACCCTCTGGGGCAATCTAGCCTGGCAATCGAAACTCCCTCATTTTGGATACCCCTGTGACTTTTAAATGCTCTTCCCACTAACCAAACACATAATAAAAATACACACGCATACTGTAGATAGACAGATAGATAGATTGAAACGTAGATTTAGATCGATCGATCGATCGATGGATAATTAGATAGATAGATAGATAGATAGATAGAGATAGATAGATAGAGATAGATAGATAGATAGATATAGATATAGAGATAGATAGATAGATAGATAGATAGATTGATTTGATTGATTTGTTTGATAGATAGATAGATTAATTAACCAATTGATTAATTGATTAATTAATAGATTGACAGATAGATAGATTAGATTGATAGATTAGATTGATTCAT
The DNA here is from genome assembly GCA_947184155.2 of Cladocopium goreaui. NCBI lineage: Eukaryota > Dinophyceae > Suessiales > Symbiodiniaceae > Cladocopium > Cladocopium goreaui. Next base: position 149,519 of record CAMXCT020000269.1, on the reverse strand, counting down.
TGATTGATAGATTAGATTGATAGATTAGATTGATTCATTGATTGATTGATTGATAGATAGATAGATTAGGTAGATAGATAAGATAAGATACGATAAGATAAGATTAGATTTAGATTAGATGTAGATTAGATTAGATTAGATTTAGATTATATAGATTAATTACATTAGATTAGATTTAGATAGACAAATATTGATAATGTCACCGCATGCCCCATGATTTCCCATCATTTCATGTCACCTTTCTCCAAGCCCCCGGCACCCACCACCAGGTCACTGTCCGGAGGCGGCACCAGCACTTTCCGCCACTTTGGCGCCCAACTGGAATCGGGGCACTCCAGGCGGCTCCGACGTCGCCGGAAGGGCACAAAGCCATCCTCCGGCATCGGAGGGACCACCACCTCTGTGGGATGGCTAGCCATGGCTGGAGCAAACTGCGCGTGTTCTGATGGCGTGTTCCAAATGTTTCGGACGATCTGGAATTTGGATGAATTTGGTGTGCTTTCTTGTGGCTGGATTTTGTTGTCGTTGTTTTTGCATTGGCTGTGAAGAAAATGTGAGTCCACGTGCCGGCCCCACATATGTGGCTGCTCGCATGACTGGAAGCTTCAGCGCGCCAAGCTGCTCAAGCATTGAATTGGCTGCGGGATGGCGGTGTGGAGGGTCCTTTCTTGAGGTTTGCATCTGCTGACCCAGGCAGCATATGAACAGTCCTTTTGACGTTGGAACTCGGGTCAAATGTCATGGAGAAAAACTAGGTGGTTGGTGGCTCCAAGCTACCTGAAATCACCTAGGATTGTGTTTCGAAAACTTGTCTGAACCAACTCACTAGCTAGCCCTGTTTGTCCCATCCATTGCTTAGCCGAAATCATGCCAAGACGCGGATTAAGAAGTCGATGTAGTTGCCTCGCATTGCAAGGCAGTAAAGTGAAATGCAGATCCCGTGCCATCCATGAATGCCTTGTTTATGCACGTCTGCGCTGTTTTTGGTGCCAAAAAATGCCAAAAACACATATTCATGGACGATCTGGGTATGAAATGTAAATAATGTACGGACCCTACCCTACCCACAGACCCCACGGCCAGAACTGGGAGCTTGAGGTAGGAAGCAAAGCCCATATGGTGATATAACGAGAGTAGGTTCTTTAGGGTCATTTAATTATTGAGCTACGAGAATTGTGATACAATAATTATATACATCTCGCACATTTATAGATTTTATAGACTCCGGAGGCAAAAAATGTAAGTTGTCTATACCCAAACTTCTTCAACTGAAGTGGAGATATATGCTGCGGCACGCGTAGTTGTCCTTATCAAGAGCAACTTGTGACCAACTGCAAAGCCATCGGCACCTTTTTGCCTCCTGTCTAGGTGAAAGGACACTCTCAGAGAAATGACAAGTTCTTGCTACAGATGCCCTCGGGAATCAATCATGGCTGGCTGAAAAATCCCCTGTGAATGAAGGTCTTCATGGGAAACTAATCTATAAATATTATAAACGGCCGGATTTTGCATTGCCATGTTTGATTACCAGGGGGTATGTCCAATCTGCATTTTAATGACCTTCTTCTGCCGAGTGTCTAAAATCCTTGGCTGATGGCCTCTTACTGCCAGGAAAACCGCAAGTGGGCACGAAACCTTAGTGGGGACGCTGCTGTAAAACATTTGGATCATTCGGATACGTGGAGACACCTGCCATCACCTGCCGTACGTTCACATTTTTACTCCAGTAGGTGGCACATTGCGAGGCATAAGCATTACCAGGTGCAACAACCTAATTTGTAGATGGAGGTAGGTTGGTGGATTGAAAATGATTGAAACAATCAAATTCGTGCTTGGGGAGCGCATCATTTTGGAGATGCGTTGGATTTGCTCCATGGGCCTTGCTAAGACACATGACTAAACCCCACTGAAACCCACAGCTGAGAACTGAGAACCATCGCCTCACTATTTCCAACCGAAATCACATATACGTGGCTAATCTTGAAGATACCCTGCCACCCCCCTAAAAAAAAGCAAATA
>CAMXCT020000269.1:10000-142500 GCA_947184155.2 Cladocopium goreaui | reverse complement strand
GGCCTGCCCAAAGCATGAAAAATGTGCCCCTTGGACCCTTGGAACCCTTGGATGACTGGATTTTGGAGGTTTTGGAAGTTCCATTTTTTAAGGTTCACTTAGTTCACTTTCTCAAATCGAATAGTTCAAGTTCAAGTGCTGGTGCCAAGCAGCTTCATCGGAATAGACCTGAGTGGATCGCTGAAAGGGCGTTGATTCTGTATGGGTCATTTCACTCCCAACAAAAATACCTGGTCAATGTCAGAGAAATCAAAGAATATCAAAGAATAGCGAACGCTGGGATGTACACTTATTCAACTTGGGGAGAATGCTGACCGCGTACGTGCCATGGGAAAATACACGTCAGACAAATCTTTTCGACCGATCCGATATGCATATATGTTTGTTTATTTATTTATTATATATATATATTACATAATCGAAGGAGGTTTAGAAGTCAAACTTCCATATTGTCGGACATATTGTCGGACAAAAGAAAAGCAGAGCAGGGCAGAGGCAGAGAGAAGAGAAAGATTAGAAGAGAGAAGATCAGAGAAGAGAAAGACTCAGAAGAAAGAAGATGCAGATGCGCGAAAAGGTAGGAAAGTCGCAAAACACTGTGTTTTTCCAATGGTTTGTGGCCCCGGGTGGTCGAAAAGTAGGCTCGCTAAAGCGGCGGGTGCGGAGCCAGCTGGCCAGATGAGAGATGAAAAATTGCACGCCGTTGTGGCGCGAAGCACATTTCGACGTCAAAATGTACAAAACACACCAGCCTCGGACCACTTTTGGAAGTTGAGATGTCGAACAAGCGCACGCCGTTGTGGCGCGAAGCACATTTCGAAGTCAAAATGTATAAAACACCTCAGTGTCGGACCACTTTTGGAAGTTGCGATGTCGAAAAAGTGCACGCCGTTGTGGCGCGAAGCACATTTCGAAGTCAAAATGTAGAAAACACACCATGCTCGGACCACTTTTGGAAGTTGAGATGTCGAAAAAATGCACGCCGTTGTGGCGCGAAGCACATTTCGAAGTCAAAATGTTAAAAACACCACATGTTCGCGCCACTTTTGGAAGTTGAGATGTCGAAAAAGTGCACGCCGTTGTGGCGCGAAGCACATTTCGAAGTCAAAATGTTAAAAACACCACATGTTCGCGCCACTTTTGGAGGTTCAGATGTCGCTTCGCTTCGCTTCACTACACTACACTGCATTACACTACACCACACTCCACTACACTACACTACATTACCCCACACTACACTCCACAACACTGCAACTACAACTACACAACTACACTATACTACACTCCACTACACTCCACTACATTAATTTACACTACACTACACTACACTCCACTCCACTACACTACACTCCACTACACTACACTCCACTACACTACACTACATTACACTACACTCCACTACACTACAACTACAACTACAACTACACAACTACACTCCGCTACACTCCACTATACTCCACTACACTAAATTACACAACACTACACTACATTACACTACACTACATTACACTACGCTACCTTCCACTACACTGCACTACACTCCACCACACTACAACTACAACTACAACTGCAACTACACAACTACACTCCGCTACACTCCACTACGCTCCACTACACTAAATTACACTACGCTACACTACATTACACTACACTACACTCCACTACACTACATTACACTACACTACACTCCACAACACTACACTTCACTACATTACACTACACTCCACTACACTACAACTACAACTACACAACTACACTCCGCTATACTCCACTACACTAAATTACACTACACTACACTACATTACACTACACTACGCTACATTCCACTACACTCCACTACACTACACTACATTACACTGAATGACACTGCACCACAGATAGACAGGTAGACAGATAGACAGATAGCTTAGATAGATAGATAGACAGATAGACAGGTAGACAGCTAGACAGATAGACAGATGAAAGAGAGAGAGAGAGAGATAGATAGATAGGTAGGTAGATAGGTAGATAGGTAAGTAGATGAAAGAGAGAAAGAGAGAGATCGATAGATCGATAGATAGATAGATACATAGAAGATAGGTTGGTAGGTAAGTAGATAGTCAGAGAAAGAGAGAGAAAGAGAGGAGACCTCAAGCACCTTTCGGTCCATCAGTGGATTCGCTCTGCCATCCCTGATTCACAACAACCAATCTCTCCTATAGGTTTCCTATTTTTGAAACTTCCGCCACCGCCTTGTGCGGTACTACTGGTATAACATAAGGAGGGGAAAAAAAAACATACGTAAATCAAATGTTTGGAAAATCATGTCCAGAAAGCGGACGTTACTATTCTTGATATAGCCATACACTCATATCATATAATTACATGCATATATACCTATGCATATGTAAGTAAAACCATACGTACATGTATGCGTAATATATATATATATGTATATAGATACACGAGTAAAACATAGTAAGATATATGTATATGTATTTATGCGTAGGTATATGCATACATGTGCATGCATAAACAGGCACACTCATGCATATTATATATAATTATATATATACGTATATATATATATATATATTAACTATCAAAAACCCATTTACTTAGTGTTTACAATTACAACTTCAAGTGGAGGGGAAGTTTATGTATCACGGTTTCCTTTCGTTGTTTGAGGTTCGAAAGTTTCGCCATGTTTCGCCATGTTTCGCCATGTTTCGCCATGTTTCGCCACGCGACAGGGTCTTTAGCGAGTCTTCTTCTAGAAAGGGCAGCCGCATGGCATTGGTTGCCTGCATAGAATGGGAAATGGACTTTCAAAGTTCAATGGGAGATCCCAAAAAACACCCACTTCAACGGGAGAAACATAGAAACTCTCCCAGAAACTCTGGTTTAGTTTAGTATTGGATCTATTGATGGTGGGGCCTTATAGAGGAATTGAATGTTATAGGATGTTATAGGTATTTGCAAGGATTTCAATGGGGTTAGCATAATGTAGAATCAGAAATCGTTTAACAGTTTTTGTGCAAACAGCAACCAGGTGGTTCTTAGAGAGCTCTTGGCCACCGGAAGCCTCTAATCAACAGTTCACAAACTCCGACAAAATCCTACCTTCCAGTAAATTCACATAGACTCTAGACCCTGGCAGTCATCGGGGTTCGAAGATTAGTTTCCACCAAAAATTGGTGATTTTCAGGGTCCAACTGTTCATTGACCAGAGGGTAACCCTTACCCAAATCGTTCCAAGCCCCGGGGGGTCTCTTCGGCACCTTTTCCAGCATCTGACGAGTATTCCTCCAAATCAATTAGCCATGAAAGATGCAGGTTTCACGCTGCTCATCTGAGATATCCACCAAAAAAAAAACACATTAGCAATAAGGTGTGCTTTTGTGTATATATTTATTAGGAACAATAATATCCATTGTCAGCAATATGATTTTATACTTACGTATATAGTATTTGGTATTACTTAATCCACCTGGACCTAAGGAGGGGGAGGCTTTCTTTAAGTTGTACTAACCATGCATTTGGATGCATTTCGGCCATCGGCCATCGATTTTCATCTGAAACCCTAATCGTCCTTATCCAAAGCCATGCCAAACCTGTGCCCGCAGGGGCCTATCACTTCTATAATGTGATGAGTCTCGGTTACTTTTCAATCATTTCCTGGTCTCTTCTTTCCCCTTTGCTCCCCTCCAAAACTTGCCAACTAGCACAACTGACTGCCTTCCTTAAAACCAGTTGTTTTAAGCAAAACGGTGCCCAATTCAGCAAGGTGCAAAGTTTTGCCGTGCCCAAAATGCGAGTGCCTTGCTTAAAACCAACGGTACCGGCCAATTTTCGTCATTTCTGGAGGTTTGGGGAGGAAAGGCTCAGAGTAGTGGGAGGAGAGGCGACAACAGGAGAGGAAAAGGAGAGGACAGAATAGATGATCAGATGGGAGATCGTGCAGGTGAATTGCCACAGACCCATCCACTGGAATTGTAGTTGAAAATCCTTGAAAATTTGCAGGTTGGATCAACCTACCCCCCCAAAAAAAAAGAAACCCAAAAAGCAATTGCAAAATGAGTTCCCCCTCCATGACTTCAAAATCAGGTCTAGGGGGATAATATTTAGGTATGTAGTTAATTATGTAATGTGTATGTTACGCATATTGTGTCCATGAATGAGAAACATATACCATGGAACTACCCAGCCAGCGAGGTCAAGAGCTCACTAGGAAAAACAACATTCTTCTCCGCCGATTATAGCATGTGATTGACTTCTTTGTACATGTTGTTTTTTAATTTTAACTTGGACTAAGCATACTAATGCATACTAATTGTTTCCGGGGATCTTTTGGAAACTCCCCAAATGCCAGGTCAGACCCTTCTCCGGAAGTCCCTACCGGAAACATCTCAATTATTCAATTTGCCTGAATAATTACAATATATATATATTTATCATAATCATATAGGATGAACATGGATGATGAACAATGATCAATATTCGCAAGCACCAGCTAGCCTTTCTTCCCCAAGAGGCTCAATCACCCTCTGAGCTGCTTTCTGTCCAGTCCTTTCCAGGATCTTGAGCTGGGAGATATCCGAATGGGACCAAGCCCGTGTAAGCCGTTGACCCTGGGGGCACTTCTCTGGTTGGCTTCCGTCCCCCCAAGATTCTGAGTCAAGTGGGATGATTGACCCCAAGATTCAGAAATTATCAGAAATTAGCAGGATCAGTCGGGAAGCTCTTCTTGACGCCAACGTGTTACAATTGTTACAGTGATTCAAGGTATTTCGAGCCCCGTGGAGCCATGGTTTTCAGGGGAAATGGAGACCAGGTCCCCCAACAGATGCGTTGGATCTCACCGACATGCCAGTGCCGGGCCGAAGTAACCTTTGTTGCGGCCACAGCTGGGGAAAATGATGAAAAAAGCGGCCGAAACTGTGTTGCTTCCCAGTTTTTTGGCCGTATCATGCAGAGTTTTTCTATGTTTTTCTATGAACTGTTGCATGACCCTTCCCCCCAAGAAAGATTGCATTGAATCTGATCCTTTCCTGAACGCCGTGTGACGGAGGGCGAGCCAGCATGGGCCTGGTCACGAGCGTCTCAGAGTTGAGGTCCCGGTAGTTTAAGGTGTTTAATTATAAGATATTATAAGGGAACAATGGGGAAAAAGAAAATAGAAAACATTAGAAAACCATAGTGCCTGGGTAAAACACTCAGGTTTGCAGTTGTTCCATTGAATCGACCCATTCACAACTGTCAAGATTTGGTGTTCACCTGGGTAAGAGAAAGAGGACCACAATATACAGCAACTGGTGCAGGATGGTTTCAAGCATGTTGCAAAATCATGGAAACATATCAGGATATCGAGAGAAGCTACCTTGAAACAGATTACGAATTTGGAATTGGGAATGGCCAAGCTCCAATGGTCTCCAAATGGCCACGTCCAGGTCTATCAATCGGATATCCTTAAATTTATATAATGATCCATGAGAACACCGGCACCACTCATGACAATTTGGGTCCATTCACATCATAGACCCTGCATAACCCTGCCCGGCCAAAAAAAGACAGCGGCCAATGATGATGTCCGTCTTGTCAGAGGACATTAGGTATCTTCAGATATGGTGATAGCATGGAGCATGTGAATGGCGTTCCACCACCATTTAGGATCTTCGGAAAGGTCCTAGCTCCCAAGTTAGGAGCCCCGAAGACATACCCGGATCCCTCTGGTAATTTAAGATAGCTATGGTATAGAAGGCCTATTGATAAATGTGTTGCCTAATTAACAATTGTCATTTTCCAGAGCTATGTGAAACTACCAGATGGTAACAAGGCCTTGTTATAGAAAAGGGGTGTAAAACTATCAACAGCTAGATATTCAAGGCTTGCTCCATTCTTTTTGAAGGCCTGGGGCCCACAGAATCTTCCAAAAAGTTGGGAGCCGTACTGCCCATACCCCGAAACATGGGATGTCACCAATCAAACCCAACTAGGTATCAAAGTTCCGAGCATTATATGAAAATCTTGGGAGTTCACTTACAGATTTCAAATATGTTCAAATAATTTATATAAGGTTACAATTGCCGGTTACAATCTCTCAAAATCATTGGACAAACAACTGGATGCTGCGACTGGCGATTTGCACCACTCTACCAAGGCCTTGATCCGCGCTTGGACATAGCCATGGCGTAGTCGAAACGAAGCGAATGCCAGGGAGATGGTGGTTGGTATGGTTGGTTGAGCTAGCCGTCTCAGCAAATCCATTGGCGAATTTGGGATCAGTCTCCTTGGGAAAGCCAACAACCTGCTGTGATTTGTTGTTAGGAAAATGAGCAGCAAAAAAAAAAACTGCAACATCATCAACTCTGATCATTGTGTTGTCGATTTTTGTTATCATGATGGTAATATCGCAATATATGGCAATCATAATCCCTTCCCCATCCTGATGGAAAAACCATGAACAACCACCCTGAAACGCTGGTTATCTGTTGAAATCTCTTCGATTGGCTAACCATGCTTGAACACTTGAAAGGCCCCGCAGGCTACCACTAAGATCTGAAGGTGGAAGCATCAAAAGTTTGACTGTGAATGGCGAATGGTTGCATATACTTAAATGGAGTCCTTCAACAAGAAATCTGTTGATATGGGTTTGTAACAAAATATGGGGCCCTTGAACCAATAGTTTCTACATCAGATTTCCATAAAATGCTGCCAAATGCTGCCAATTGTGGGCCAGCCAATTGTGAGCCAAAGGGCTACAAAGAATTGATCTGCTTGCCGTTCAGGTTCTATGCTTATTAGTTGCTAAGAAGTTTGGAAGTTTGGCATAGTTTGGCTCTTGGAATTGGGGGGCAGAAGAAAAAATCATGTGGATGTGGGGCATGCCCAAGAATTACATCATCGATGAAGGAAAACATGATAATAATGATAATTATTTAATTATAATCAACCACATTTTTCGGGTACCCAATTTTCACACAAACCCATCTGAGCCAGGTCCAACATGTTGCAGCCATTGAGGCTGCAGCTGGGACGTCGCGCCTAAGGGCAGACCCCGGCCCCAACCAACACCGTCCCTAACAAATGGGAGGTAAAACTCATGGCACCACATGAAAATGTTTTAAGTTTTAGATATCATTAGTCATTAATGTGAACAATTGCATGGTATCAAACCCATCCATGCTTCAGTCTTGTTTTTCCCAGTCTGCCAGGTGAGGGTCCCTAGGTTTTAACAAAGGTGCAACTCCTTCTCCACTCTTTCTCCTCCACCTCCGCCTCCTTTTCCAACCATCATCTCCTCTGCCAACTCCAGACGCGTCCAGGGCCATAGCTGGACCGGAACTCCAAATCGCGTCCAGGATGCTGTGGAGAATGCCAGACAGAATATCAAATAGAATGATAGAATGTCAGAGTAGATGCTAGAAAGAATATCATAATATATATATATGTATATATATGCAAATATGCTATTTATATAATGAAATAATATATTATATATATACACACATTTCCAGGTGGTATGTGAATAGTGTGTCAGGGTGGGGATCACTCGAAGAAAGTCATTTTCACCAATGGGATCATCGGGGAGGCAGATCAGCTGCCAGTTCAACGAAACCTTTCAAGGCCCATCGGCCCATCCCATGGCCATGATGGACGACCTCATCACCTATCACCAGCCATCCAAGGAGTCCAAGGAGCCATGTGCAATCGCCGCGGCCGAGGGCTGCCTGGCAGCGAAAGAAAAAAAATCCCCAGTCACAAGAGTCACAACCATCAACCAATCATGATTTAGAGGTGATATTACGGTTCTATATGGTTATATAATATTAATTATATATATATGGGGGTTATGGTATCTAGTGTTTATGGTTTTGATCTCTCTCTATATGAGAGAGAGAGAGATTCAGACATATAGGTATATGATGTTTGGCATTGTTTGGCTATGAAATGCAAGTTATATCAGTTATGAATCCTCACGTTTGAAGGTGGCTGAGTTGCTATATGCCCCAAAGTGGGACGGTTCCATTGAACCACAGCTACATGCCTAAAATAGATGGTGGGAATCATGATCGCAGCAATTTGCAAACATTTGCAAATGAACTAAGAAGGGAGATTCATAATACTTTCAAAAAGGAAGGGTTCAATGCTTAAACCCTTACGCTGATTCTATGGCTGTCTTGATCTGATCGTCTTTGGTCCAAAACATCCACGGAGACCGCCTGAAACACCATGGGCAGCCCCACATCACCATGTCTTTTACAGCCAAACTTTGGAGATCTACCAACGCACCTTGCCCATCCTTGCCCCAAGATGGTGCCAGAGTGATTCTCGCAAAGGTCTTAAGCTTACCCTCTGGTAAACTAACATAGCTATTGAAAATGGCCATTTATAGTTGATTTACCCATTAAAAATGGTGATTTTCAATTGCTATGTTTGTTTACCAGAGGGTAAGCCATGTGCAAAGAACATCGAAGAACTACCTGCAGATGTTGGTCCAGCCTCGTTGATTCGATACCGTCGATACCTCTGTAGTCTTCTCAGACTTCTCGCCCTTGGGATCCTGCTCGAAATATCTCGAAGGGGGAGCACCCTCCACCAAACAAGCATGCCGATACGAAATCCCCCATACATGGAGGCTTTTAATAGGAACACATCTTCTGTAAATTCTTAGAAAGAATCTCGTGCACAACATTCAAATCGAGTACGTTTGGACTCAATTTGCAAACCCACCTGAGGAGAGAAGATGTCGAAGTATTGCGGACTTCCAGCCTGGGGAGAGACCCTGGCAGCCATGGCATCAGCAATCGCCTGTGTTTCCCAAAGGTTCAAATGAGCCATGTTCTAAAAGTCTTACATCCTGGCAGCAAATAAGGAAATGCTAACGCCATTGCTTACGTTTTGCTTACGCGCACAGGTTTTGCTTACGCGCATATCAATGCATATCATGTCTTACGCAGGAGCTTACTCTGGCTTGCGCACCACAGTTTTACTTACGCCAACGCTTACAAGATCTTACAAGGGGCCCCTTACTCAAAATGAACACAAGGGCTTAGAACGGCTGAAATGGTTTGAAACAAAGCTTGAAAGGCCTGATTGATTTGAGGCTAATTGTGTGGTTGAAACCATCCTTTTTGCCCCGGTTTCCTTTCTTCATTAACCCAACTCCAGGAGTATAGCTCTATCCTTTCTTCCTTGGGTATAAGTATGAGTCGGAACTCCCAGGTGCATCGGCCTGTTGAACTGTTCCGAGGGCCCCAACCAGTTTACGTATATGCATATATGATCATATATGTATATACTGATACCGCTCTTGCATTTACCTGTGTATGTTGTCTACTGATCCATTAATTTATATATATATATGTATGTGTGTGTGTTACATACCTATATACATTTCACTATGTAACTATATCATATCTAAAATCGAAAAAGGTTCCCTGAACCTATATCTGCTCATATTCTATATAAATCTATATCATAGATTCTATCTGTGTCGTATTCCATCTTTAATAGCTGGCCTTGATTGATCACACAGGCTGTGGCCTTTCCAAGTCTTCTGCTCAGGCGAACTTTCACCTGGTGCACAGTTTGTATTTTGACAGGGAAAATGGACAATCATGACGGACAGAGTACAGTATACGAATAAATGCATAGAATATAGATCAACATACTATGATTTATAAACACAATTGTATAATATTATGTATATGTGCAGTGTGTATATCTGTGTGTAGTGTGTATATCTGTGTGCGTGTGTATGCATTTATACGTGAAGAACAGGAGTAAAAAATAGTAAAAGTGGGGCTATGACCCCAGTTGTCCATCCCCCATCACTGCCTATGGCCTGTGGGAACTTAGCCCCTTGATACTCCAGCTTAAATACATTTCTGCATCTAGCAGAAGGATAGCAAACATGTATGTATATATATATAATATACTGCATCCTGGTTCGGAAAGATTGACATGAAATGACTGTTTAATGGGTTGGTCTCAAAAAATTGGGTGACCATTAAAATTGGGTTGTTTAATGACCATGTTTTGAATGAATTTGACAAGATGGTGTGACCCTCATCTCCATGAAATCCCACAGTTCCATGGTAAAATCCCATATTTCGATGGCTAAATCCCATATGTTGGTTTTTGTAAACCCAAAAAAGGTCCGAATGTGTCTCCGTATCCAGGATGTTCTAGATGACATGGTGCTTTGTATGTCCGGGTTTCCAGCATTTTTTTGGTCTCCAGGGCCGCGGCTGGTGGTGATTGACCATCAGGTGCTTGAATTGCACGAAGCGTGGAAGGGTCCTGGCACAATGGGATGGAAATTCAAGAAGAAATGGGATGATCAAAGACGTCTACTGTTAAAGTCGATGAGAAAAATCTTTGACGGGATGGGATTTCCAGGGATTTCCCATCCCATTTCTACTATGATCCTGTCTTAAAACGTCTTTTCCAATGGGATTCTTGTCTGGATTACTCCAGAAAACAAGGTGTTACTCTTAGAATCCAGTTCCTCCTCATGTTTAAATATACTATCATCACACCAAAAATATATATTTAAAGTTTCAAGTACCAAACTCTAATATTTTAACATATGTTAACATATTTTAATATATTTTAATATATTTTAATATCACAATAACCCTATCGTCATGGATAGATGGACCAAATGAATAGATCCAATCCATTCCACCATGGCGTCTCAGCAGGTTTCGTTTCGGTCCTGTGGGACAGGCTGCAGCTGCGCTCGCAATTCCTCGGCTGATTTTGCCATGGCCCATTTAAGGTCATTTGGTCAATGAATGGTCAATGATATACCATGATATATAATACGGAAATAATACTATGAAAGACATTGAAAGAGCAAAGATGCAAATGTTCCATAATGCCAACACCGGATTAATAACCCCCCCCCAGAAGGTCAGAACTCTACCTTGTAGGTCATTTTCTTAAACACCCCTTAATAATAAGCAACTCTGAACCATAAAACTTTGGATATGGCTTACGTCAATTAGATCTTAATAGAATTCCATTGGATTTGTTAAAATCTCATGGATCAGAAAGGTGGTTGATTAATCAGGGGCAAACCGTGGTTATTATTAATGGGGGACATGGGCTCATGGGGGGTACCCTTTGGGAGCTATCCAAACTGATGATTTTTATAAAGATTTTAATTAGAAATCGATCATTTGGGGAATAGTTGTTTTTTGAAATTTTCAATGATCAACTTAAACCTTAAGTATAACAATGATGATTAAAAAAAAAGTTAAAAACAATTGGAAATAAATAGAATTGGAAATAAAAATTGTTGGATAAAAAAATTGATTTCAGCAAAGGAGGTTGATTAATCATGTCCCAGCCAAACGGTTTATTAATCCTGGGGGACCACCTGTTTTTAAATTACATGTTTTTTTGGGGCAGTGGTGGTTGATTAATCGGGCGGGGTTTATTAATCCTCACTTGACATTAGCTAGAAATGATCAAAGGCTACCCTGCATTTTGTGACTAGCAGGTTCTGTCTCCATTTATAGCAGTTGAACCCTTCAGTAGTCAGTCGGTAGTGATTACTTGTTGTCTATATCCAAGATTGACATAATATGGGTGAACCAAAGCACGGCCGAAACAGTCTAGCATGCAAGTGAATTTCTGGTATGCTGATCCCTTGCCAATAGTGTATTTAACTTTCTGTGGGGCGTGTGTTGCACCCCATCCAAGCCCAAAGAACCCAAACATGTCGGCGATATTCGGCTATAATCCACCTGTCATAGCCTGAAAATATGCAACCCCCTGAGTGTGGGACAGCCAGTTCCTGCAACCGAACACTAAACAGGACGCCGGATTTTTGACACGGGAAGTCTCTCGCACTTTAAACCGTCTTGTCTGCATCGATCCTTCTACCATTGAATTATCTGAATATATACACCAACACACACACACACATATATATATATATATACACGTATATTATACATGCACACAATATACATCTTTAGTTTTTTCAGTATTCTGTTTTCTTTCATATTCTTTCTATCTGTCTGCTTTTTTGCCTATCAATCTGTCGATCCATGCATCCAGCAATCCATCTGTCCATCTTTCATGCTAGTTCTCTACATCTTGGTTATCTCCCGGAATTGGAAACTCGTTCAGGGCTTGCCCTCACATTTGGGGCGTGAAAACTCATGGTTTCAACCGCAATTTGTCCCTTAAATCAATCAATTAATGACATGAATCACTAAGCCCACTTCTTCAGTGTGGTTTTCCACAAGGAAACTTCTCACTGTGACCTTTGGGCATTGTAGAGTGCCTTAAAAAACCCAGGTATCAACGTGCCAGATGTGATCAACGTGCCAGGGTTCAAGGGAACCCTGACATAGAAGATGCTCTCCTACTGCAATGAATGGGATGCCTTCTTGAATGTTGTTGTTGGACATTGTTGGACTAGGAACAGCGCAATGTTGACTGGGAGAATCCTACTACTTTTCTTGTCAACAACGAACTTCATGCGGACAACCGACGCCCGTTCTATCCTATCCCCGTTTCTGGCTCGGTCAAACCATGTCAAACCCCATGTTGGCTTGGTTTTCCTCCATATTTAACTTGTCAGCTGGAAAATCCACGATCTTGGTGGTTCCTATTTTATTTGTGGCCAGTGAAGATGGTGAAGCTGAATCTCCATTTCTTGCTTTGTTCAATCCCCACTTTTACCTGGCTATGTCATGTTATCCCCCCATGTTTGTGAGCAAAGTCTGGAATTTCTGTCGGTTCAAGCCCTAGATTGGTGGCTGAAACCCCCATTTTTTTGGTCAAAAATTGGCTATGATAATTTGGGGATTTGCTGTATAAAAAAAAAAAAAACATCCTTGGCCGGTTACATTCCCTCCACTCTCCAGCTCACCTCTCCACGTCGCTCGGCCAGTTGCCGCCAGCGTCCCGCCTCTGATGGATGAATAGAAACGGCATCATTGTGTTACATTCCCACATAGGCGTATCTGATCATAAGTAAAAAATCATGCACCGAATGCATCTATATTATAATCACCATATCATATATATATATATGTATACCCATGTACGCGGCCCGTGCAGAGGTCCAAAAAGGCATTCACGTTTGCACCATGCGTAGATGTATGCATGAGCCCCGGATTCGCACATAGTGAACGCGCCCAAACTATCAGAACATATTGACGTCCACTTAAAGCCCCAAAAGACTTTGCATGCACAGAGAATCTATAGAACCATAACAGTACAATAACTATGTAGATACATCATTACAGATGTACACAAAATGGTTGTCAAGGAGTCAAGAAGTAGATCTTCGTACGGTCCTTAAAGACCACAGAGCTCCTCCGTCACGAATGGCCGTGCCCAAAAAGGATGATGTCCACGAATTGTCATGTTATTAAATTGTTGATGCTAAAAATGATCATCAGTTGGAAATCAAGGCGCAGCCTTTCAAACCCCAAGAGGCAAATGGATTCACTTTCCAAACTCCCTCCGCACCTCTGCGCGAGCTGCCTGAGCAAAGTGGTCATGAGGAGAATTCGAAAACGCTCTGCATATTTCTGAATTCCTATCTAAAACCGATGTACCTGCAAATGGTAATTATGCATATTAGTGCATATTATATATTATATGTATTTTGAGTATGTATGGATATGTATGGACATGTAATATTGATTAATACTGTATGTCCGTGCAGTGTGGGTTTGCGTGCGCATATAGTATGACGCAATGTTTATGTACATGTATATACGTATATGTAAACAATGTTTGGGGATTTCTCCGGGCGCATATTAGTGGTATCATGCTCAAGCATCCTATATTGGTCAAATATTATGGTTAGTAGTAATAGTAGCAGTCGTCGTCGTTCTCTAGTGGCAGTAGTAATAGTAGTAGTAGTCGTTAGTAGTGGTAGTCGTGTAGGTGGAGGTGGTGGTGGGTGGTGGTGGGGGGGGGGTGAGGGGTGGGAGGTGGGAGGGTGTGAGGTGTGGGGGTGGGGGTGGGGAGAGTGTGAGGTGTTGGGGCGTGTGGGTCGTGATGGGGGGGTGTGGGGGTGGGGGGGGGGGGTGGGGGTGTGGGTGGGGGGGTGTGGGGGTGGGGAGTGTGCGGGGTGGGGGGCTGGGGCGGGGTAGGGGTGATGTGGGGGGTGGGGGGGTGTGGGGGTGGGCGGGTGGGGGGGGTGGTGGGGGGGGGGGGGTGGGGTGTGGTGGGGTGGTGGGTCGGGTGGTGGTTGGTGGTGGTGGTGGTGGGGTGGTGGTGGTGGTGGTGGTGGTGGCGGTGGTGGTTGCGGTGCGTGGTGGCGGTGGCCGGTCGCGGTGCGGGTGGCCTGGTGGCGGTGGCGGTCGTGGTAGTAGTGGTAGTAGTGGTAGTAGGTAGTAGTAGGTAGTAGTAGGTAGTAGTAGGTAGTAGTAGGTAGTAGTGGTAGTAGTGGTAGTAGTGGTAGTAGTGGTAGTAGTAGGTAGTAGTGGTAGTAGTGGTAGTAGTGGTAGTAGTGGTAGTAGTAGTAGTAGTGGTAGTAGTGGTAGTAGTGGTAGTAGTGGTAGTAGTGGTAGTAGTGGTAGTAGTGGTAGTAGTGGTAGTAGTGGTAGTAGTGGTAGTGGTAGTAGTGGTAGTAGTAGTAGCAGCAGCAGTAGTAGTAGTAGCAGCAGCAGTAGTAGTAGTAGAGTAAACAGAAGAAGAAGTAGTATGAAGTAGTATGAAGTAGTAGTTGTTGTTGTAGTAGCATTATCACTATGTGAATGAGATGTTTGAAAGCCCAAAAGCCCAAGAAAATAGAACTCCGTGGGAGAATTCATGAAGATCTTGATCTCGAGTAAATTATTGTAGACTATGGCAGATGCTGGAAAATCGATAAAATAAAACAAAACAAGCATATGCACAGCACATGGAAAATCCACGAACATCTACCACTTGCAGATCATCGTGCTAGGGAAAACCATGGAACATGCTGCATTCATGCCTCGACCTGCTCCTCCAACGCCACCTTTCGCAGGGACCTGGTCATGCTGCATCAATAAATAATATCTTAGAGAGGATGGCCTGGCTGGACCAATATATGATGTCTGGGAGGTTCCAAAAAGCCTGTTGATGATGGACCATAGACATGTTTCATCATGTTTCCATCACACCTTGCTGGTCTTCTGATCTAGCCGCTACCTTTACCGTGGCTGGTATGGCTGCATGTTTTTTCCCTCCCATACGGGAAAGTCTTCGCTGGCTCCCTTGCAGCTGGGCCACTGCCAATCTCGTTTTGGAGCGCCCTGCGTGGGATTGCAAGGGGTTCCACCCAATGGTTAGGAACAAACCTAACCCCAGGCCCAACATGACAATGGGCATGAGCATAGCAATACAACTTGAGATAGCCAACAAAAGTTGAGATGCTGCATAATAAATCAACAAACGTGGGAATGCGATGGAATGCGTAACGCGTTTAAGAAGTTGTCGTGTTAGAGCCTTTTGTGATATCTCTCCTGCAAATTGCCTTGTTTACAGGTGCCATGCCTCCTACCATGCTGCTTCTCCCTTGCCTAGCTCCTGGGTTTTCATCCTGGCAACAACACAAATCTCCAACCAGCCTGACGGGAAGGCATTCACAACTGTCCTAGACTCCCGATAATCCTGGAGGAACATGGACCCAAGCTGAGTCCAACCATGTCCCACCCAGATAGTCAGTGCTAGGTGGACTATCTCTTACAGCCATTTAAAAGTGATCCGCAAAAATGGGACATCGACCAACTGACCAAGCCCGGACCCAAACCAACCCTAATATCTGAAGACTTTTCGAACACTTTTGCCCGCTTGAGGATGCTCAAACAGCTCATCAAGCGTGCACCACTGGGCCTGGCTGGTGGTTGAGCTTTTGATCCAATACATTCAATTCATCAATATCAGTATTTGACCAGCCTTTCTGGGGGTGGGAGATTAGGGACAACACCAGCCAACACACCAGGCGACTGGTGGAAGGGTGACCCAAAATGCATAGATCCATGGTTTGGGGAGAAAATTGGGGGATACATGGGGATACTGATGGATATTCGATATTGGGGGCATGGGATCACTTTGTAAAGGTGACCAAAACTGATTTACACACCTGCAATTAATATATATCTTGGGGGTAGAAAGAACCCACGTGGGTCCAAGCGACTGTTTCCTCCCAAATGGCGTCATTTATTCAAACTTATTGATGTTGTTGATGAAACTCAAAATTCAAAAACTGTCTTGTCCTCCGCTATTGAGATCCTGGAGAGTTCTGCTGGCAGCTGGAACCCAAAAGACAGGTTGGTCTCAACTATGGAATGATGAATGATGGGGTTTTAAAAGAAAAATCCACGTCAGTCTTCCGGTGTCTCCCGAGCTGCTCCTGGTGTGGAAATTGATGGCGTCAAAGGCCGCATGAGAAAAAAAGGAGAAAAAAAAACAATACGTATAATTAGCGCATATATGCGCATATAGCTTATCTGATGGCTTATATATCCAGAAAGTCGTCTAGTTTGAAGGGTTGAAGAATTTTCAAGCCTTGTTTGAGTATTTAGGGATATTTATCGCCATGGCTGAATGACTTTGACAAATCATCACCCTTCACCGTCCACTGCAGGGATGAGCAATGACCTTTTCAACGCAACAAAGTCGCGACTGAATATGTCCAGAAGGTCACCGAATGCACCAGGCTCTCTTCATTGTGCTTTTTCATTTGGACCGAAGAGGACTGCACATCCAATGATGCTGACATGCACATGAGTTCCGGCAGGTTCGAGAAGTAGAGAATGCCAGGGAAGCGCCCGAAGTCCGAGTACCTTGGCTGGTGGATCCCCAGCGAGCTAGAAGTGAACACTTTTTCTGGGGCAAACGGTGCACCATGGTAAGCACATCTCATCCTCAAAAGGCTAAGCATCTAGAACCGTATGGTTATGTTCTAATCCATCCAACCAACCAAAAATGTTCAAATGATTGGGTGTCATCCCCATGTTGTTGGTTATATCATGTATATATATATATATATATCCCCCATATCCAGGATGGCAAATCCCTCGTGTTGTATGGCTACAAAGCAACCCAGCTACTGATACCAATATCTCATAGCATCGAAGCGCAAGCCACGTCTCAACCACCAGGTGCCCTTGCGCATGCGGGTCCAATCATTGGAGTCTGGGGGAGACATCCTTGGAGTTGCTGCCGAAATGTGGATAGACAGGGCACCTCAATGGTTCTTTCAATGGGGAACCTGATGATAAACATTGAAAAAAACGATGGAATTTGAGGCCCTATTCACAAACAAACTCAAATCAGAAACATCATCCCTTAGATTCCTCAGGTCTGGTGGATTCACCGTACTTAGAGAGTACAAGAAATCATTAAGTGGATCTACATGGTCTATATTTGAAGACCTCAGGTCCCTAAAATCCCCTGGAGTTTCAAAACTACCTCATCTTTTCAAACATCTTTGGCCATACATTCCGTCAATGGATTGGATTAAGGGAAAATTTACAGGAAAACCCCATATTTAATGGGAAAATCTATGGTTTCCTGTAAATTTTCCCTTAAACCAATCCATTGATTCCGGCCGCAAACTCCCCAAACAATCCAGGCATCTGAAACGGCGTGTAGGGATGCCAGGGCTCGGCAGAAGGACCACGGCTGCTGTTTCTTCGCAGCACTGGCACTTTTTGCGGTGACTTCTTGGACGACCTGCGAATCACACCTTGGTATGGCAACAAAAAGGGCAACCCTGGCTGCCTACCAAACCTACCATTGGGAGATGGCTTACGCCACCCATACAAATATATATAAAAATTGAGATTTTGGGAGTGGTTGATTGTTGACTGGATTTACCACATGTTGCCACGTTACTGCAATTAAAGGCTCACAACAACTCATGAATTTAGACCATGCTAAGAAGGTGAGCATGCCCCACATTTCACCCTATCAGGGGAAACATGGGGAAACTACTTTTCGAAGAAGAACTCTTGCTAAAAACCATTTCGCTGACAGGAAAATTATGCCTTTTTGGAAAACAATAAGGTTTCTTTTGGTGCCGTGTGCCAATAATTTAGCCCTAGGAAGCTCAATTTCTTGGTGAGTTTGTTGGTAAGCTTCCCATGTTTGCATTGTTGCTTGGCCCCGCCCATTTCTGAACCAGCCACTGGGGATTTCTCTGAAAATCCAAGGGTTATTGTCATTTTGGCAATCTAAAATGCTATCAGCTGCTATCATGTGGGGTATGCCATATTCTTTGCGAAACCAAAACGGGGCTGTCTGAAAATACGGTACCATACGGTACCCCAAAATCAACAGTTATTCCAATAGTCGCCTGAAATAGTCTGAAGAGATGTATACTACGTTTTCACCATGTCAAACCCAAAATCTGTCCTCTCCCAAAGCACCCATGGAGGTGTAGGAGTCCTCATCCGTCTTGTTCTCTGCCACTGCCAGGAAGTACTTCATGTCTTGCATCAGCTCAAGGGCTGCCTTCAGGTACTGCTTGGCCTCGGCGAGGAGGACTTGTTACTTGATGATTCCAGACGCTTATGCAGAAATATATGCTATGCCAATATGTTGATAGCACTGGTAGCCCTTTGTTGTGCATATTATAACAACACACATGTTTTAAATATACTATCACCAAAAAAAACAAACCTAAAGTGGAAGTAGCTGGGTAAGTAAACTCCGATCACCCAACCAACCAACCTGCAAGTTCACTCCATTCATTGCATGGAAAAAATGCCTTGAAACATCCTTCAACGCCCATATTCATGGGGAAAAAAACTGAAAAAAAAAGTGCAAATCACCCATAATCCCATCATTTATCAATTCCCATGCCCAGTGGCGGTGTCCAAATCTTCCGCCTCCACTCCCCGTGTCAACACATCCTCTGCCACCCCCCGTGCCGCTTTGGCTGAGCTGAGCCCCACCGCAGGCGAGGGGAAGCCAGGCGACTCGTCCAGGGGTGCAGAACCAGGGCGGTCCAAATGGGCAAAGTCCTTGGAGAAATTTGGGTGTTTTTTCTCAGTTGTTCTTACTTGAGGATGTTTGACATTTTTTGGGGGGGTTACGAGACAATTTTTCGGGGTGTTCACAATTCCTCATAGAAATCAGCGCTTGCAGAGATTGATGATGGATTTGCTTTGCATTCTGATAATAGGATATTCATCTCAATCAATGGCAATTTAGTTGGGTTTTGTTTTTGTTCATTGTTGTCATTTCGACAATAGCGGATATAAAGCAAATGTTCAGCAATTGGGGGAAGCCAGTGGGTGTGAATAATTACCCTCTGCTATGTGCAAAATTACCTATTTATAGATGATTTATATAACTATTAAAGATGGTGTATTTCCATAGCTAGGTTTATTTTCAGGGCGTAATAACCCGTCGAAATGATATATTTTTTCACTGACCTGAAAATAGCTGAAACTGATGGCCAATTTGGAGATGATTTCCCAGTGGCGTCGCAGTGAGGTCGTTGTAGTTATAATATGTTATAATGGAGAATCATGCGGGCAAGCCAATCATCAACCATCCCAATAGGGTTTAACCGTGAAATTGGGTACCCCTGCTATGGAGCAAAAACATGACTATGACTACACCGGACTATACCCATGATTATGGTTCATCAATGTTCATCACATCACTGTGTATTATACCATTTATAGTTGTCATATGTTGTCATTCTACCCATGATGCGGGGGGTCATCAAAAACGTCCCAAGCTTCGGCCTTTGGTCCCTCATAGCCCGGCATGGACGCCTGGTACATCCGCTCCCCGACCGAGAGCTGGCCCCGTTGGTAGAGGAGACGGTACATCCATTCAGCGCCCGGCATCAGCAGGGGAATGCCGGCGCTGTACAACTCGTAGAACCTATGGAAATCGACGCGAAATCTATAGGAAAATATAGGAAATCGAGCAGAAGTCTATGGGAAACCTGGGGAAAGCTATGGGAAATCTATGGAAATCTATATGGAAATCTGGGGAACAGATTTCAAACGGTGAGGCCCGGTGAGGCCTCAAGCCACGAGCCTAGTTGGCCTACTTCTTAACTCTCTTTGGTTGTACATATACATATATATATAATATAGACATATATCTCATAGATAGATTATGTGTGTGATTAGAATGTACTGTGTTCATCTGTGTGCTGGTATGTAGGCCAAATTCCAGACCCACAAGAAATACAAGAACAAGATGGTCATGTTGCATTGTTCACCCTCCAGTTTCTTTTTCCACAGATTTTTCCACCATTTTCCACCAGAGGCTGGATATACTTCTTTTCCACCAGGGACTCCAGTTTTCAATGCTCAACCATTCACCCTCCAGCTCTGACTAGGAATGGTGTCTTTACCGGCTATTCAGGGGGGCCAGCTTGGATAAACTTCACCAGTTAAATGCCCACCTGAACCACGGCGACAAGACCAACTGGCTGACTAGCTGTTCTTTCCCAAATGCTCAACACCAAAAGAAATCATGGTGTTAGTTCATGATTAAACTACAGGACCCCCTATATGCCTATATAATCCTATATATTTGATGGTACAAACAGTAACATAGAACAACATCGTTAAAACGTTCACCAGGAAACGTCATCAAAGCATGATCCCAAGGAATCAAGGCTACTGCTTTGAATGCTCCAATTTCCGCATAGGACAAGCTTTCACCTTCGTCCATGAAGCGGAAGGCGGTTTCCAATTGTGGGTTGGCTGCGGTGAAGTGCGCCATGGCACATCTGGTAGCCACATAGCCTGGGTTTTTCAAATGAGGCATTAGTGGATTGGTGGTGTCCTTTTCTGTTTCAACCCATCCTGTTTTTATGCAAACGATCAATAAGAAGCCCTTCAGAATATGTATACTTATCGTTTGAGATAGCTATGGAAAATTATGGAAAACCACAATTTTTAGAATAGGTAAATCATCTACAAGTGGTGAAATATTTTCCAGAAGCTATGTCAAATCATGTTCAATTACCGAGAGCATCCAATGTTCGTTCAGTAGCTGAATAACGGCGCCCGCCAAACCAACAGCTCCTGGCGCAATGGGGCGTAGGCCATGTTGGTGTACAAGCCATGGGCACGAACGTAGGGCATACGATAGCCGCTCTGGTAGTAGATTTGTTCTGACAGAATCAAATTGTTCACTGCCATCTGAGCCTGTTGGCCATCTTGGGATTCCAGTAGGTCCACCAAACTCTGCCAAAAGGTATCCAAATCGTCAGGAGGGCAGTTGTTTAGCAGCGCCACACCCAAATAACCCAGCAGAGGCAGCGTCTTGCCGCGTGCCCTGGCAGACTGAAGCATCATCAAACATCCAGCCATAGGCCTCAGTCAAGCCATGCCACCCAGCTTATTATGGGCCTTTTCTGGATCCCAGTGCCATCTGTTTCCCCCGGGTCCATCCTGCCATCTTCCGCCCATGTTTCACCCATGACTGGTGAACAAGTGGCTCAGTACAAACGATCAGCTCAGCCTCTTGCAAGCCTCTGTCCGCCTCATAGATTTGATCAATCTGGGTCTGCATGACGTGCCATGGATACGAGTAGGGATCCTTCTCTGCGTCCTGAGGGCGCATATCCAGTGGCTTTTGACAAGTGGAGGTTTAAGAACTGCTAGGGAATGAGTGGTGTGAGAATTAGGAAATTCCATGGCGAACTGACTTATATTATATCATGAAACAATGAAACAGGAAATATCATACCACCTTCCATTCAATACCAACATAGCAGCATTCGGGGGTTGCACCTGCACTTAGCACCCACAAAAAAGATAGAACATTAAAATTGCATCAACATGGCAATCATGGTATAAATATGTTAACATGTCTGGGCAAACTGGTGTGACCAAAACAAATCTTTGGGGATTTACTGAACGAGTTGATATGTTCCCCCATCCCTCCTTGAAGAGCTTCCCCAAGGCGGCTGTACCCTGGTCGCACATGCCCAAGATCTGGCACCAACGCGTTTCAAGGCCATAGAACACTGGAGCAATCTGCACACCTCGGCCAAGGTTAAGATAGAATGAAAATCCAATTCACCAAGGGAGAGTTTTATGAAAATTGACATTCACCAACCTTCAGATATTTGATGAAATGTGGCCACTTGGGGATAGTTGCCTCTAATTACTAGTCATTCCGAGGTTAAGATAGCTGATGGTTGAGCCGTGAGAAATAGGAAAGAATCATCGGGGATCATCATGCGTTGAAGCACCCCTCCCGATAACCAACATTTCTAGGGCCATGTCCATTGTTGAACCATCATTTGCCAATTTTTAGATGTCATGTACATCTTTAAGGTTAGAGGCGTGGGGTTCGGGACCCCAAAAAAAAACATCCTGGATTTCCCCACTCTACCTGGCAATGAGAAATTCAGTGTCTACCAAGATGCCGGTGAGAAATCTTCGCAACATCTCCACAGGTTCCAAAGACAATGTTGCATGAGAGCCAACGACGGCCACGCGAATCCGGCTGGGAATGCTAGTTTTGTCCAGAGGCACAGGTGGTTGCCAGTACAAGGACCCCAATGCAACCCGAGGTTGAGTCACTGGTTGTTGTCGAGCATAAGCCTCGTAGCTTATGAATTCTGTCCTGGTGCACCCAGCACAGAAAAAATAGAGTGATTACCCTGCTTGGTTGTGATCATCTCAAGTCATAGGTGGATAAGCAAGTTGCAAGTACTCGAAACCAATCAACTAGTATAATATCACCCTAAAAAATGAAAGCACGCTCCTACTGAAACAGCAATTGTTGGTAAAAGTCGCCAAATTCCAAAGTCCAGATCCCCCTTTTTCAACCAGAAGCAGGGAACGATCTATATTAATTGGAAATGGACCTTAAATTTGACAGATTTCCAGATATTTCCAGAGTCCACTATGTCCAAGTAGTCCCAGGATTTCAACACCCTTCAATCAGTTGAGCAACTCATTGATATTGATGAAGGCATCGATGATGGAGAAGGGCCATGGCGAGGAGTCCAAAAAATCCACCGAGCCTTCCTGCCATCGATTTGGGATCCCATTTGGGATCCTCATCTAGGGATGGAAACCCATACCGAAAGCAAAGAACACATGATGGTAACAGTACATGTACTACAAGGGTGGGATATCATGATGGCTGGAAAGGATTATTCTCCCGAATTCTCCCCTACAATGTGAGATATATCTTTTCATAGCAGGGGGATATTGAGTAGCTGGGCTTCATATATTACGGATACTAATATGTACACACACACACCTCTGTATATTTACATGTGATTATATGCGTAAATTGTATTAATTTGTTTAATTTTAATTGATTATAATGAATATTCACAATAAATTAAATGTGAACCATTCCTGGATTCTGACATATCTATACATATCTATACATATCTATACATATCTATATCATTCTATATTTATACTTATCTTAGTTCCAAGATCAAGATCTACATCCAGCTTTCCATCGCTGCTAACCGCCTTTCCCAGGACCGTCGTGGCGTAGCCGAAGTCGATCTCCGCGGAGCGCCGATCCTCGAGGTCCGAGGAGCCCATCAGGTGCCGCGCGCGGATGATCAACGCAGCCACGAAGCCCCAGAGACAGAAGCGGTCCACCAGGGGCCACGGGGCGTCAGGGCCACTGCAAAGGTACTTGTAGAAGTCCTGAACGATCTGAACGGATCTGATTTTTATGAAGATCACGAATCTGATGATGGTAAAGATGAAACGGGAATTGGAGCATTCAAGCTGGGGATTTGAGATGATTTATAAGATTTTATAAGATGATTGAAGCATATTGAAGCACCAAATAATTGGGATCTAACATGAAAACGATTCTAACATATTCTAACAATAGGATTGAACCACAAAACATGAAGAACTATAAAGAATTGCATAGCAATCAAGAATATGAATTTAACAATTCAACAAAACTAATTATCATGGAACTAATCCTCTCCCATTAAGACTAGACCTCTACTATGGACACCAAAAAATGAACAAATCCGGCATTCAACCACGGTTTCTAGGAGAGTTTTTAAGGATCATGTGAGTTATAGTTATATGTTATAGTCATATATTAATTATCAATGATCAACCATTTTCTGATGCACCTCCTGACCTTAACCCGCAAGATCCCGTAGGGTTGACAGCATCCGTCCTGTGGCGGGTAGGGTTTGTCCTGCCACTTCAACAGAATCTCCTGGGACGCGCCCGTCCGCCAGGCCCATGTTGACAGTCACCTCATTCTAACGAAATCCAAGGAACCAAACATGTCACCAGGAAAGCCCGCGATGGAACCATCTTTCAACATCTTTCAACCTCATTGCATTCATACACCATATCACCGCAATTTCCAATAAGGACAACCAACCCAGAAACACCAACAAAAACCACACCATATCACATGCGTATTATATCATTATATATATATATGTGTGTGTGTGTATTCTGTTGGTTAGTGACAAAAATGCCTTAAATGCTCATAAATATACATATATACATACATAGATACATATTATATACATGTTGAACATCCCCGCAAAAAACGTCCTGCGCATGCAGCGCCAGCAGTGGATCTTCCTGGAAGTTCTGGTTTCGGTTTTGGGTCACCGCCTCCAGAAATGCGGCCCACTCCGGCATGCTTCGGCAGCTGAAGGCATCAGGCACCACCACCCCGCAGCCACCATTGCCCAGTTCTCCAAGGGCGCCAAGGAAGGCGCACATGAACCATGCACGGGACAGACATGGTGACCACATGGCATCGAGGACTGATTTAGTTGACTGATTTGAACACCTGTTTGGGAGCAGAGACAGGAAGTCTCGTTTGAATGGTGAGGCTGTTTGAGGTCGCGATGAGTGTTTTTTAGATCCGCACTTGTCCACATTTTGCAGCCAAGGACTTACCAGGAAGTGTGTATATATGTACGAATCATGTGCATGATCCAATTGTGCACCGAATAACCCCACTTACCGGGCTTGCGAACCAGGGCCATCAACCGCTTAAGATCTCGAAAATCTCATCGGCCAGGCCATTGACAGTGGCAAGCAGTGGCAACTAAAGATATATAATTCTTTTTAAATCAACAAAATCCACATTCAATCCCTCTGAACGGTAGATGTTCCATCCCCACAATTAATATCAATTAGATTAGTCCCATATCAATTACTCGTACGCGTCGGGTTTCCAAAAACCCATCTCTTTGATTTGCTTGGAGGCCTTCAATTTGCAGGGCTACCCGAGAGTCCATGTTGACTGGGGAACGGGATGAGACTTGCAGCAGCTGCAGACCAGTTGGCAACAAGAACAGATTTTAATGGAATTGCGATGCCCTTGTCCATGCCCTTGTCCATGCCCTTGTCCAGCAACATGGAGTCCATAGCACACATCGTTTGCTCACAACTCACATCCGCAAGTTGTCGGTCATATGCACACCTGTGGCTCAGTCCTCTCATGCAGGCACATGTATCACAACAGTTGCTGCTTTTTCACCGAGTTTCTTTTGTTGCATCCATTTCCTTTTCAGGAAAAACCTTTGATCTCTGTTGCTGGCCCTGAATCCTGGAATTTCATCCATGAGCTTGGTACTCCTCACCAGCTCTGTAGCATCACAATCTTCATATGTTCCATGAGTTTATTCATAAAATATCATATATGGATAGGTTGACCCCAGGCCTCTAACTATAGTCCCAAAAGTCCCCAAAGACCTCGAAAACTTTCAGTCATTTTCCAGTCACCGCAGCCTCCGCTTCACTCTTTCAAGCTCTGCCCCGGCCGCCCAGGGTTGTCACGGCGGCACTGGGAGGGCGTGACGTAGTACTTCACGCCCTCCCAGTGCCGCCGTCGCTGGGAAGGGGAAGTTCCATGGCAAAGGTCGAAGGATTTTTTGCGAGCTGGAGGATAGAAAATTGCTGAAATTTAGTGGGGCTTGTTTTTTTTGTTGAATTGCAACCACGGGCCGGCCGGATGAAGGAACCCTACAAAAACAAGGTTGTATCAAATAAGCATTCCCACAAGCACCATTGGCCAAATGGATGGTTTTGGGTTCAAAAAGGCCTCGTTGGTATGGTACATACGTATGGTACACAGCATGCAAAATGTACAAACATAGATGGCTCTGTGCAACTACGTACATATACTGATTGATGATGCAATCTTGTTGAACATGCCATGCTAATCTTTAGACACCTTGCAATAATAAGAATTTCGGTTTGTTAGAAAATTACCCCTATTATATCATGCCTAAATCCATTGGTTCAATCATCCCAACATATCTCAACTCGAGCAGCCACTCTTTGAAAGTATATCAGTAGATTATATAATATATGAGCCATGGTCAATACTCACTATATGGTTGATGGTCATCCCATCCATAATAAGGATCCTTATAATGGTTATTAACCATGAGTATTGACCACAGCTCATATGTATATCATTTTCAGGTACACCACAAATAAATACGTTCTACATCATTGTTCTTT
The DNA here is from genome assembly GCA_947184155.2 of Cladocopium goreaui. Lineage (NCBI taxonomy): Eukaryota > Dinophyceae > Suessiales > Symbiodiniaceae > Cladocopium > Cladocopium goreaui. The sequence continues at coordinate 116,089 of CAMXCT020000269.1, read as the reverse complement.
ATGTGTCCCAATATAATCCATTATATATATATATATATATATCCCCATCAAATATTGATTCAAGACTCCCTTGTCGGGTGGTTAAATTTGGAAATCGTGGTCCTATATTCCACCATTGACCCAAGGCTTTGCCAAAAAAACTTCCGGTGGCAGGTCATGGTGGTAAGGTCGGGCCATACTCAGGGATGGCCCATCGCCACCGGTGGCGACTGGGCAGCAAGAGAATGCAAGAGATGCATGAGCTCGGCGATTTCCACCGAGCCAGTCCTAGGCGTTTTCCAACAACGGGTGTTGGTGGTGGTGAAGCTGGAGAAAGTTGTTGATGATGATGATGATGATGATGATGTGATGGTGATGATGATGATGATGATGATGATGATGATGATGTGATGATGATGATGTGATGGTGATGGTGATGGTGATGATGATGATGATGATGATGATTATGATGTGATGGTGATGATGATGATGTGATGGTGATGATGATGATGATGATGATGTGATGGTGATGATGATGTGATGGTGATGATGATGATGATGATGTGATGGTGATGATGATGTGATGGTGATGGTGATGATCAGAAGGGAAGTTGAATAAATGTTGAACAGAACTAGCTGTCTTCCCCATAATTGTCGATGACACCTCATGATGCTTATAGATTATAAACTGTGGTAGATGACAGGCCGCTTCGAGAGGGCTCACGCAACCTCAAAAGCTTGGTGCACCATGCCACTAATCCGAAAATCCACCCCACATCCCCTCTGTAGACTCGAATGATTGAAGCCATTGCTCGCAACTTAACTCGTCGGTATGCTCCCTCGAAAACCTGCTTTTTGCATCGCATGACGTCAGGATGCTGGATCCCGTCACTCCCATTGCGGACTCGGCGGACGGGCCTTTTTCTGAGCTAAAAAACTTGAATCAAGAGGAAAAATGAAACTACTAAGCCTCCTGGCAAGGTAGATCATCGCTCAAGAGTCAACTTCGACATCCAAAAAAACGCAGAAAAAAATCAAGTCTTGAATCAAGGGATGCCCAAGGTCAATGTTCCAAATTTTGGGATCATTATTATCATTATTCCACTCACTACTCAACCAGTACTGCGAGTTTGCTATAATTCACTCACATCAACCCTTCTTGTTTGTCTGATCTGGGCTGCGCCATCCTACCTCCACCTATATATGTATGCTCAAAGAATAATGATGTGAACATGCATACTGACACAAATGCATCATAATGCATCAATATACATATATAATCATATATATATCTCTCTCTCTCTCTCCATCGCCATCCCAAAGGTCCAGCTAAATACATCAATCAATCAATCGGTACAGCACTTATTTTGACACGGCGATCATCTACCTTGACAGAAGAGAACTTATAAGAAAGCTTCCGGGTCTCACTGGGCATTTGGCTTCCGGCTCCTCGTTGGGGAGCATTGGATCACCCGCAGCAGGGTGCACACCTGGCAGCTATGGGATTCTGCACCGGCCAATGGTAGACATCCCATTTTTTCCCGCTGTCAAGAAGTTTCCCTCTTGAGACTCCTGGGATTCAGTTAAGTCGTTCTCTAATCTTTTTCCATCCACATCCTCCACCGAAGCCCAGCACCCCGCCTTCAGCAGTTCTCTCTTCATTTCTTCACTGAGGCGGGAAGGGCATCATACTTCGTGGCCTTTTCCACCACAGGTTTTGCGCCCACGTATGCCGTGACGCTCAAAATTACCACCATAACCTTGGGCAAAGGAGGCACAAAGGAGGCACTGTGGCCCGCCTTGACAACTACTAGGACTAGGTCCTTAGGTGATTAGGAAGAAGCATGAAGAACTCCGACTTACCTCTAGGGACTCTAGAACATGTTATAGTATCTTACAACCAACGGCACCCCGCAATCTTCACCAGGCGCCCCAGCTGAGAGGAAGGTGGGCACCTCAAACTTGTCGTCAAAAGCCGGCAGAGCCACCTGTGGAAAAAAAAACAAACTGCTGAGGGATGGGATGTCTGGGATGCAACAGGGACAGCTTGCTCACCGGAAAACTTGCATTTTCAGTGGGAGGGAGAAACCATGAGAAACCAAAAAAAAAAGAGGCTACCCGGCTGCCCCCAAAACTGCTCGGATGATGTGAGATGATCATTTTCGCCTCTGAAACAGTGTTCACAATTGCAATTTGGGGGCTTCCCCCTGCAGACAACCCTCCAATTGGCCTGCCCTGCTACCTCCCGGCCTGTGCTGCATAGATCACCAGCACTGCGCACGCCTCACCGATGTTCTTCAGGACGGAGTCCAGAATCGCCAAGAGGTACATGGTACTCCATCCCTGCGTATCTTCATCGTGGTGAATGGAATCCAATGGGCGTGTGGGACAACACAAGGGTGGAAGAGAGCAAATGCTCCGTCCAAAATATTGGTATGGGCGGTATGGGGTCAAAATCCTAAACCCTGGGCAGACAAGATTTGGTGATTATGTGTATTATTAACCATCCAACTATATTATTTGGGGCATCCAATATGGAGAAATGAAAACATGGAATACATGCTATGCATCGTTATTCGCGAGCCTTCAACATCCATCATGGAGGATAGGCTGCAGGTGCCAGAAAACGCTTGGTGGCCAAGGAGTGTCCGGATTTCTTCATCCCTTCATTTTTTTCAGGTTCCCTTTTAACTTATATGGTATACACTTATAGATTTACCACCCTTAAAAAAATAATAATATAAATGCACCCAAGTATACTACATAACACAAGTCTTACGAGTACCAGCCACTACTACCCAACCGTAGCTATATAGTTATCTAGTTATAAATATATATATATATTTATAGTTATAAAGTTATATATATATAATATATATTTAATTATATAGTTGTATATGTTATAGTTTTATATAGTTTTATAGTATATATGTATATATATGTTATATATCACCTATAACCAGACGCTATAACCGTTACCCCACATCCTCTTCTTCCAGATCCTCGGGCGCCTTCACGGTGAAGGAGGTCAGGACGCCCATGGTGGTGGCGTCCCAGCCGCTGAAGAAGCCGTTCTGCCAGGTCTGGCCATCTGCGGAGGAGATCCTGGCGCTGGGATGTGCAACAGCTGGGATTTTAATGGGATTTAATGGGATTTCCATGGTTAACTTGAGGCCGGGGGTGGATGACGAGAGCTAGCGGGGTAGGAGAAAGAAGGAAGGGAAGAGGTGAGTTGCGGAGGGACTGTCATCATCGTGTCGCGGCATTGTTCGTCCCAACGAGGATGCAACAATGATATATTGATATATGATATATAACAATGATATATATGGGGGAGGGGGCAGGGGGGGCCCTTTCGCGGGAAAAATCACGTGATGTCCTTGGGGAGCCCCGGAATACGTGCTAAAGCAAGACTCTAGCGAGCTGACGCTAGCTTTCGTGATAATGACAATAATTGCCAATAATGATAAAATGTAATTGAATAACGATGATGATGATGATGATGATGATGGATGATGGATGATGAATGATGAATGATGAATGATGAATGATGAATGATGATGATGATGATGACGATGATGATGATGATGATGACGAGGATGATGATGATGATGATGATGATGACGATGATGATGACGATGACGATGACGATGACGATGACGATGACGAGGACGATGACGATGACGAGGACGATGACGAGGATGACGATGATGATCATGATGATGATGATGATGATGATGATGATGACGATGACGAGGACGATGGAGAGGACGATGACGATGATGATGACGATGATGATGATGATGGTGATGGTGGTGATGGTGGTGATGGTGGTGGTGGTGGTGGTGGGGGGGCCTTTCGCGTGAAAAATCACGTGATGTCCTTGAGCAGCCCCCCCAATACTTGCTAAAGCAAGAAGACTCCAGCTAGCTGACGCTAGCTTTCGTGATAATGGTTAATGATGGTTAATGATGGTTAATGATGGTTAATGATGGTTAATAATAACTGGTTGGTGGTATACCTACCCCTCTGAAAAATATGAGTTCGTCAATGGGAAGGATGACAAGCCATATATGAGATGGAAAATAATCCAAATGTTCCAAACCACCAACCAGATAAAATCACACGTATATTATATATAATGTATAATATAATATCATATTATATCACATTATGTGTTATCATTATAGTTTATATATATATAATGTTATATATACAATCGATTTGTTTCGTTGGAAGAGATTCGACCACATCTCCATTCAAGTACTGGATTGGTCTCTCCGGGAACCATGGATTTCTATGCAAGTCTGGAACCTTGGGAAGTTTCAAAAACTGGGGAATACAACCAAATCTTTTTTGGCGGCATTCCTTTCATGGATTAGTTTTTACATGTTTTTACCAGAAATTGGGGAAATGTACCCCAAAGGCAAAATATGGGTACATACACAATTCACCAATCAATTGTTGAACCCAACATGCAAAGCCTTCACAACAAAACATTAAAAAACCAAGGAACAACATGGAATACAAACCGAGGCCAAATGGCGGTTTGGGTTGGTAGTTTGGAATGGCAAAATCCACATCTTATATCATTATCTTATTATATCTTATGATATTTGGATTATCACGATGGGTCTCTGCCAAGCATTTCAAATTAATTCCCAAGGGATCCCAAGGGCACCTTTATGCACCTTTCCCATGTTGAGAAAGGACCAAAGCTTCACATCTCCCACCCCAGGTGACCGAGGTGCATGAGAATAGTTGCACACCAAGCGCATTTGAACTGAACCAGCTGCATGTAGATTGGGGAGTCCTTGTCAAACCCCCAGTTTGGTAAACTTTCTCTGGAAGTTTGACTCTCTGTGTTTTAACGCCTTGGGAGCGTCGGAGTGTCGCACCGTTTGGCCTTTCTTCGCAACATGTTGACCTTTCTAACGAAGTTATAGACCCACAAAATAAATCTACCAAACAAATGTTTCATTCACTGGATCCCTTCTAATTATGCATTCTCAACAAAAACGCTCCAGAATCCCACGCAGCCACCGCTTGGTCCTTGAACTCTTTCATGTAGGCATCGGACAGCACCGCGCAGAGACAGCTCACTGTCACCTTCAGGAGCACGTTCAGCACCCCAGCGATTGGGATGCCACCACTTCCACTATCACTTTTGCCTCCCAGCATGTAGACGCACATGGAGAACATTACCTTAGCCGCCCCAAGGTGACATTCAAAAAATTGAGGTGATTGCCGTAAGGGCAAACTGATTAACATCAACAGTTATGGCAGGGTGAGGAGATGATGCTGACGGATCTGGTGGGAATTGCCTCTGGAAATTGCAGATTGCCAGTGACAAAAAATAGAACACAGAATACGCATGAATAACTAACCCATGAAAGCAGAGAAGATGCCTATTATGGGGTATTAATCAAAACCCTGGCGCCCACCAAAGAAGTTGGTGCTCATGAACAGTCACCCCCCTATAGGTATTAACTCGGCCGAAGCAAACATGATTTCATCTGTGTTTCTTTGCTTGATGATAAACCCACCAGTCACCAGGCGATCATCATCAACCCCCATCGGGGTTCAACAAATGTGGGTTTGTCAAAACATGGTACCTAAACATGTACCTAGAAGATCCTAGAAGGCATGGGCGATCAGCCAATTCTTTGATGGCCACTTGGGAGCATCCCCGGCATGCGATCAGCACAGCTGCCAAGACCAAAATGTTCCACTGCAAGGCTGTCTGCTTGGTACCCTTGATGCCCCACATCCTGTGGCCAAGCCGGCTACGATCCATTTGGGTTGTGGGTCAAACCCCCGGGGGGCCCTAATAAACAGCCAATCATCAGCCGCTTGGGGGGTTCATCTGCACTAAACACCCATCAGCAAAGCCTGGAGAATATCCAACTGATTACTTTGGAGTTTCCTCGTCAAAGGGATCGGGATTGGGCAAAAAGCAGCACGAAAAACATCTATATCACAAACTTGAAACTTGAGGTATCCTGAAATCAAAATGGAAATGACACAAAAAAAAACGCGAAACCAGCAGCCACTAGTGATTCTTAGTTTATTCGCGGCTCGCTGAGCGGCATGAGCGCAGTGATGATCAGCTTGGACTGAAGCAAGATCTGATAGGCCGCACCCCCAAGAGATCCCATTGATGCCATCTCCAAATAGTCTCCCAAGGCATACCTGGGACCATGGCAGCCAAAGGTGGCCACCACTGGCACGGTGGAAATGGCAAAAATCAATGTCTCAAGGTCTCAAGGTCTCAACTATATAAACCTTGGTCATCATTGCCTGTATCAATGGTACGTATGTCCCGACATGTCTCGACAACCCACTAATGGGCATGGCCAGCTCTTCCTAAGGGAAATGCCTTGTTCGTGCAGAAACAGGACCAAAGGGCACCGGGACCCGCACCCATGGCAACCAAACTCCACCTGTAAATATCAGCAAATATTTTGTTCTTTGGCACCTGCAGCATCAACATGCTAAGGTTGATATAGCACCCACATGTCAGGGTACTACTTCAACAAAATCTAAGATCAGGATATCGGGGGCAACTGCCAGCATGGTCACCCACCACCTCCATGAGATCGCTCCTTTTTCTCCCTTTTCCTCATCTATTTGGGGCAGAAATCAATAAAATCACCAGGTGTGAGCCAATAGGCAAGCCACCTGGTTTTTTGAACTATCACATACTATCACCATTTCACGTCATTTCACCATCCAAAATCTCTCACTCCGCTGGTATCACTCCCAAGGTCTTCAAGCCCTCGGTATGCTGGGGACAGGGATCCGGACGCTGCGCCTTCTGTGCTGCCAGCGAAATCTCGTAGAAGGCGCCGTTGCGCCACTCGAACTCCTTCACGGCCGTGGGGAAGTGTGCCACGCTGCGCGCGTAGGCTGCCAGACGGTCGCACAAGCGCAGCCTGGTCGTGAACATGTTGAGATAACATGAGATAACCTTGGTAACAGATGGTAACAAATGGTAACAGATATTAACAGATGGTAACAGGGATGGTGTGTATAGTTTTTTTTCAATAGTCATTTTCCCATCAAATCCACGGTAATCCTTGCGCACAAAGTGGTAGAAGCAGCAATGGACGTAAAATTGGACAAACAGCTGAGGATGTTACACTTCAGTAGTTACATCTTCCCAGCTTGCATGTAGTAGTTTCATGGGTTGCGGAACATAGTGGAGTTTGGTTATGGTTGGGGTTCCAGGTTGCCTGGTTGCATTTATGTGACCTCAACGCAAGCCTGGCCCCACCAAAGATTTATTATAAACCCTCGAGTTCCCGTCTTACCTTTCTGGGCCACATGCTGGCAGTACCTAAATTTACGCGATTTTTCACAGAACCACTGCTTGCTTCGTGTCCCGTTTACTCATGAATTTAACGCAAAGGGTGAAAAAATGTGAAAAAGATCCTCCAAATGCCTCCAATATACTTTTAGTATAGGCAGGATGGTTCCAAAACGGTTCAGGAATCTAAACCGCTGCACATAAGGAACCGAACCGGTCCGGAATCGGAAAAAATCGAATCGTTTGGAATCGAATCGGATTGAATCGACCAGGATTTTAAGGAACCGGAACACAACAATAATTAAAAATCGAATCAAACATGAATCGGTAGGTTGCTTGAACCGAATCGCCCCGAATCGATTTTCAAGGGGAACCGAATCGACGGGAATCGAGGCCATGCATACCCGGGATCATATATATATATATATATCTTGGATGTTTGTATTGGATTGAGCCACGCAAGTGCTTGAGATAATTATTGCACAAGCCCGCCACCCGCCATTTTCCGTCACGGCCCTTTTCCGTCTCTACATCAGCGGATCCCTCCATAGCCTGGATCTTCGTCCTGGCGCGGCCAAGATAAAGTAACGGTTAAATTACATGATCTGGTATGTGAAGACAATTCGAAAATACGAACGATGAGGAATTTAATCTCAATCTATTGGGACATGAAACCTATTTTGCTACAACAAGAATACTGTAATTAGAACAATAATGTCCACAAGGCGAATTGAACTATTATATGACTATGAAGGTACGGACGATTGGCTATGAACCCTGGAAAATCCAAGGGCCATCATGATTTCCATCTAAATATATCTCTTTCCACCACCAAGTCACGTTTGTAGATTTTAACAGGTTTCAGACTAGTTTCAAAGCAGTTTCAGACCCCTAGAAGGGACAGGTTTGAGGTGTAGGTATGTAGCTAGGTAGCTAGGTAGATATGTAGGTAGGTATCTATGTACCTATGGATGTATATATGTAAATAGATATGTCTGTATGTATGTATATAACCAATCCTACTATAGAATTCTGTCCAAGTAATACAACTGAATCGTATCATGTTGAGCCTATTGTATTCCGGACGATTAGCTACGAACCGATGCCTGCAGATTATGATTTACGTCTTTCAGTCCTAAGCGGGCGATTGCATCACCATTATGGCCAACATTTGTGTTACCTGCCCTCGAACACCAAGGGCCAAAAGCTACCATCGGTAAAATTATGTAAACTTGCAACCCATATGATCTATATATCTGGTAGGCAATGGCACGTACCAACGGACATCCTTGTTATTGTCCGCTTCGGATCTTTGTTATGCCTCCTCTGCGAGCCGCCAACTACGCTAGCGAGCGCACCTGCACTGTGCACCAAGTGTTGGTGGCGAGTCAGAAGGAAGGAGGCGATCCAGGTACCTACCCGGCTGCTTTGCTGGTTGCTGCCTTGACCCCAAAGTGACCATTGGCAGTAAACATATATATACATATATAGTTTGTTGGGAATCAGTTATAAGAATGTACAAGTGGAAGTCCTGAACTCATCGAATTATTAGGAGCGTTACTCTAAAAAGTAGTGTATAAATATGTAGGTGTTAACCATTGAATCACCTTGCCGGTCTGTAGATAAGCTTTAAACTGTGTATCTACCACAATTGGTGTAGAATCATCGGTGAAACTGAAAGCGTGTGGTGCCACAAGAAAATAGTTTGAAACAGGTTTGAAACTAGTTTGAACCCCGGAAATTTTGCTCAATTCCGTCCATCCATCCGACCCACGTCTTCAAAATCCATTCAGGCAAGCCAGCGTGTGAGCCACATTCACTTATACGACATCAGTGGATCAACCAATGATTCTAATCACTTATCATGAACTGCTATCAATCCATCATTCTAAATATGCATCAACCAAATATGCGCTGCTTGCCCTGGAATGCCACGGGCCAAAGGAAGAGAAATAATCATGGTAGATTGGAATTCCATATGTTATTCTGTAGGTTGGAATCCCATATGCTACCCATTTGGGGGGTAATGGCAAATGCAAGAAACGCGAAGCTATGGGATGCAATTACTACCCACTTGGGATCTTTGGTATCCATCCTCACCCAAACACCAGCTAGCGAGCGCACCTGCACTGGCACTATGCACCAAGTGTTGGTGGAGAGTTTGAAGGAATGCAGCGATCCAGGTACCTGCACGGCTCCTGGTTGCTTGCTTGACTCGAAAGCTATCATTGGCGGTATATGTAAAAAATGGTTCTCACGATCCCATTCTTCCCCAAATTTGTGTTGCCTGCCCTAGAATGCCAAGGGCCAAAGGAGACACCATCATGCATCCCCTTTCAAAATGTAGACGGAACAGACAGCATGCGGCATCAAGCAAAAGCGTCTGAAACCTGTCTGAAATCAGTCTGAAACCAATCAATCGATCACGCAGTGCACTTTCTTATGGGGGTTTCCAATTATCCAACTCGGATTCGGAAGCTCCATCTATGTTGTTATTTGGGTCTGAAACAGGTCTGAAACTCATTGGAACCACCAGTCCCGCCAGCGATTCGGACCCGTGCTGCTACGTAAGTGTCATGAGTGTTGATAACTAGCTTAGGTGACATTACTGACTCATTGCTAATCCCACTAATACGGATGAATACTTAGCTAGCCAAAATTCGCGCGTGTCCAAGATGAGCCGTAGATGAGCCGTATACTGGCCGTATACAGCAGAAATGCTGCGTTCTAGTCGGTTCTAAGGCTTCACCAAGATGAGCCGTATACTTGCCGTATAGAGCAGAAAAGGTAGTTGAAATCTACCTGAACTCAGCATGTCTGCTGTATACGGCTAGTATACGGCTCATCTTGGTCAAGCCCTAGAACTGACTTGAACTCAGCATTTCTGCTGTATACGGCCAGTATACGGCTCATCTACAGGGCTTGACCAAAATGAGCCGTATAATAGCCGTATACAGCAGATATGCTGAGTTCAAAAGAGTTCCAGAGCTTGACCAAGATGAGCAGTATACCAAATTCGATTCTACACTCATGATGTAGTTGAAATCTACCTGAAACCAATTACATCCGTACCTGGAGCCGCGTTTGCGGATCCCGGTACGGACGCAATTGATTTCCGATGAATATTCTCTTTGTTCTTTGTCAAAGGGATCTATCTCAAGGGTTGCCAAACGGATGGATGCTCTCCATGCTTTGCTTTCTAAGGTTTCAAGGTGATTTCAAACTGTCATACAATTAAAAACTAATTGAAACCAGCTTGCCCATGTGAAACCAGTTTGAAAGCAGTCTGAAACCTTAGAAAGCAGCACTTGCAGAGCATCCGTTTGGGACCTTCTCTGCTGTATACGGCTAGTATACGGCTAGTATACGGCTCATCTCGGTGCAGCCTTAGAACCGACTACAACTCAGACTTTCTGCTGTATACGACCAGTATACGGCTCATCTTGGACACGCGCGAATTTTGGCTAGCTAAGTATTCATCCGTATTAGTGGGATTAGCAATGAGTCAGTAATGTCACCTAAGCTAGTTATCAACACTCATGACACTTACGTAGCAGCACGGGTCCGAATCGCTGGCGGGACTGGTGGTTCCAATGAGTTTCAGACCTGTTTCAGACCCAAATAACAACATAGATGGAGCTTCCGAATCCGATTTAAAGGAAATCTACCTGAAACCAATTACGTCCGTACCTGGAGCTGCTGTATACGGCCAGTATACGGCTCATCTACAGGGCTTGACCAAAATGAGCCGTATAATAGCCGTATGCAGCAGATATGCTGCGTTCAAACGAGTTCCAGAGCTTGACCAAGATGAGCAGTATACCAAATTCGATTCTACACTCATGATGTAGTTAAAATCTACCTGAAACCAATTACATCAGTTCCAATTTAACCGAATTACAAACGGCTACATAGCAACCCTGCATAGATACATATATTACGGCTACATAGGAGCTCTAGCTTCCTAGGGTTTCCAAGTGGTTTCAAAGCAGTTTCAATGTTTTTTTTCATTTTGGTTTGAATTTAACAATGCTGGTAGATGCAGGTTTGAATTAAAAACGCCTACATACCAAAGCTACATAGATACATACATACACACCTGCATACCTACATGAGTGCAGCCGTAATTCGGTAGTATTGCAATCGTAATTGGATCTGCCGAATTACGATTCCAATTTAACCGAATTAAAAACGCCTACATACCAAAGCTACATAGATACATATACACACCTACAAGTGCAGCCAAAATTCGGCAGTATTGGCATCGTAATTGAATATGCCGAATTGCGATTCCAACTTAACCGAATTGCAAACGGCTACATAGCAACCCTGCATAGATACCTATATTACTACAAACATACATACATACATAAAGCACCTACATACCTACATATGAGCCAGAGCTTCAGAGCTCTAGCTTCCTAGGGTTTCCAAGTGGTTTCAAAGCAGTTTCAATGTTTTTTTCCTTTTTGGTTCGAATTAAAAAAAAGGCTGGTAGATGCAGGTTTGAGTTAAAAACGCCTACATACCAAAGCTACATAGATACATACATACACACCTACATACCTACATGAGTGCAGCCGCAATTCGGTAGTATTGGAATCGTAATTGGATCTGCCGAATTACGATCACCGGCTAGAAACAAATCAATGGATTTTGCTTGTCGGGGCCGGGTTCGGTCCGGATTCGCTGCAAGAGATCTGTTCGAACTTACTTTCTACCTACTTTCTGCTTGAGATCGCCTACATTCCTGCCCGTTTTCTGCTCAAGAATCTAGGACAAGAGAGATCAGAGGAGGGGTGCTTAACCACGCTCAGTGTGTGTGGAGGTCACATGGCTGCTATTAGAGGTGTTCACCGGCTAGAAACAAATCAATGGATTCTGCTTATCGGGGCCGGATTCGGTCCGGATTCGCTGCAAAAGATCTGTTCGAACTTACTTTCTACCTACTTTCTGCTTGACATCGCCTACATTGCTGCCCGTTTTCTGCTCAAGAATCTAGGACAAGAGAGATCAGAGGAGGGGTGCTTAACCACGCTCACTGTGTGGAGGTCACATGGCTGCTATTAGAGGTGTTCACCGGCTAGAAACAAATCAATGGATTCTGCTTGTCGGGGCCGGATTCGGTCCGGATTCGCTGCAAGAGATCTGTTCGAACTTACTTTCTACCTACTTTCTGCTTGACATCGCCTACATTGCTGCCCGTTTTCTGCTCAAGAATCTGGGACAAGAGAGATCAGAGGAGGGGTGCTTTACTACGCTCACTGTGTGGAGGTCACATGGCTGCTATTAGAGGTGTTCACCGGCTAGAAACAAATCAATGGATTCTGCTTGTCGGGGCCGGATTCGGTCCGGATTCGCTGCAAGCGATCTGTTCGAACTTACTTTCTACCTACTTTCTGCTTGACATCGCCTACATTGCTGCCCGTTTTCTGCTCAAGAATCTAGGACAAGAGAGATCACAGGAGGGGTGCTTAACCACGCTCACTGTGTGGAGGTCACATGGCTGCTATTAGAGGTGTTCACCGGCTAGAAACAAATCAATGGATTCTGCTTGTCGGGGCCGGATTCGGCCCGGATTCGCTGCAAGAGATCTGTTCGAACTTACTTTCTACCTACTTTCTGCTTGAGATCGCCTACATTGCTGCCCGTTTTCTGCTTAAGAATCTAGGACAAGAGAGATCAGAGGAGGGGTGCTTAACCATGCTCAGTGTGTGGAGGTCACATGGCTGCTATTAGAGGTGTTCACCGGCTAGAAACAAATCAATGGATTCTGCTTGTCGGGGCCGGATTCGGTCCGGATTCGCTGCAAGAGATCTGTTCGAACTTACTTTCTACCTACTTTCTGCTTGACATCGCCTACATTGCTGCCCGTTTTCTGCTCAAGAATCTAGGACAAGAGAGATCAGAGGAGGGGTGCTTAACCACGCTCACTGTGTGGAGGTCACATGGCTGCTATTAGAGGTGTTCACCGGCTAGAAACAAATCAATGGATTCTGCTTGTCGGGGCCGGATTCGGTCCGGATTCGCTGCAAGCCTCTCAGAATTCTCATGGATGAGGTCCAAGCTGCCCTGGAAATCCAAGGGGCAAGTTCCTTTTTCACCAAGTTGGTTTTCAAAAAAAGCCTTTCACCCAATCGTGCTGCAAACAAATAGACTGACTTAACACAATGGACCATTTTACGAATGTGTCTCTAACTTCTAGATATGTTATACGTGGGCTCATCTCTCACACTGAACTTATCTATATATATAACTGAAAATCTAAGATACGAATATCTATTATGTATATATGTGTATTGTTTCTGGCAACGGCTCCTATATATATACAACACCTGTATACCGGAAAACAAACTTGCATTCCAAACATGTCCCTTCTGAGTGTTTGAAACTGGTATGAAACTCCTCTGAAACCTCATCCGAGGCTTCGATTGTGCCCACTGGGGAGAGGAAAGCCAATCATACAAAAGACTGTTTGTTAGAAATGAACTCACTTTTCCATCACCTTCCATTGTATTCGGGGGGTATTGGGATGTGCATTCGATATTATTGGCATCATAATTAGATTTGTAGAATTACGGCTCCATGTCGCATTCCACATGCCTACGTACGAAGCCTTGAACCCTATGCATCCATATGCAAAAACACATAGATCCATACATGCATCCTATCATACATATGTACCTAAGTACCTACATGCCTACATAGCATAATCTAACCCTTCTGGAGGTCTGAAACTGTGAATTTTGCCCTGGATATCCGAGGTGCATCATAGAAGCTTTGAATTCCACACAAGTTTGCTGGACCGCAAATGTTCCCACGCCTGTCAAAGATCCAACGTTCCTAGGGATCGCCGCGGCCCGCCGCCCGAAAAGGCTGCGAGAAGCTGCTTTTGTTTCAGAAATGTAAACACGTATATTTCTATATGAATAAAATGTAAAATTTTATATTTATATATGAATATATATATATAATATTTATGTATATTTAAATATATAATATATATTCATATATAAATTAATATCTACATATATTTATTAATATATGTATGTATGTCTCCTTATGTATGTATTTGTATGTATATATATATATATAAATAAATAAAAATAAATAAATAAATAAATGTATATTGAAAAAGAACCGTAAGCTATCGAATCGAACCACGAATGGAAACGCAAGCTATCGAATCTAACTTGAATGACGAATCCAAATCGGAAATTGAATCGCAAGCTAACGAATTGATATTAATCAAGAATCGCTTACTAACGCCCATACTCCCCGCAGGACTCGAATCGTTCCGAATCGAATCGTTAATCGAATCGCACTAGGCGGAATCGAAGGCCAATTCTCAGGGAATCAATTCCTTCTGTAAAAAATCGAATCGAAATCGCCAAAAACGAACCGGGACCACCCTGATATATATATAAATTGACTATATGCGCACTAAAACATATATGGACCTCACAGGAATCATGGTTAACAAGAGGAATCATCCCAAAATGGCCTTATTTCAGGTCAGTGAATTACTATCATTTGCCCAGATATATATTATGTTCTTTACTTCCAAAAACCAAAAAAACATCCATACATACATAATGCGTATATAACTTGCTGGGGCACTCGGAAGCTCTCACTGCTGCCTGCAAGCAAAAGTGTACAGAAATATTACCCTCTGGTTATTTAACATAGACCCCGGCAGATAGGGGTTGGAAGACTAGTTTCCATTAAAAATTTGTGATTTTCAGGGTCTATGTTTATTTACTAGAGGGTATTATATGTAATGTAGATAATATGTATAGTCGAGACCCTCACTCGACAGTCCCCCTCCTCCTGAAAGGATTCCAAATGTCGACTCGACTCAAGTTGCTCGGACCTTGACAGCCAGCTGTTTCTTTTCCGGGGCATCCGATGATGGGAATTGGGTGAAAACAGGGTTTTAACCAATAAAAACAGGGATATCAACCGGGATAAAAAAAAAAGTGGGAAACACTGGGATTTGGTGTAATTTATACTGAGTAAATGGGATCTAGTAAGATATAATACCCTCTGGTAAACATACAAAAAACGATGGAAAATCACCATGTTTAATGGGTAAATCAACTATACATGGCCATTTTCAATAGCAAACTGTCAAATTACCAGGGGGTAACCCAGGTTTAACCAACCATTGGGTAACCCTGGATTGGTTCAAGGGAAAATCTGACCAAATCTGGTCGCGGGGCCACCCGTTTATTTTTTCGAAACGTGTCCTGCTACGGCTTTCTAAACCAAGATTGGGATTGTGGTGCTATGATCTGGGCAAATTATAGTATTTCACTAACCTGAATTGTTGGGCCATTTGGGGATGATTTCCCGCAATCTAACTATGATTCCAGTGAGGGAGAACAGTGAGGTCGTGATGAAATTTACCCAGATATGATGGGGATTATTCAAGACCTAGGTTTATGAACAAAAATGTCATGGAGAATGGGTTTGTCCAAATGATGATCAACCAGAAAATTTAGGTAGCAAATTGTCAAACAAACCAAGAAAACTGTGAATTGCTTGCTGGTATGGTCATAAAATCCCAATTGTTGGTGGGTGCACGGTGAAACCCATTCTCATTCATTACCCTCTGGTAATTTAACAGTTTGCTATTGAAAATGGTCCATTTATAGTTGATTTGCCCATATTTGCCCATTAAAAATTGTGATTTTCCACAGTTATGTTAGTTTACCAGAGGGTATCTGTACTTGATTCATTTGATTGCATGTCATGATAATAATTATTCGCATAATCCTACCCTCTTGAACGTCAATACCCCAATAATCTACCCCAAAAGGAATGGATCCACTATGAAACTAATGCATGCAATCTCAGGAGGACGGAATGACTTGGTAGAAATGTCCCGGCAATGTATGTTTGAAAGCTAAGGACAAGTTCTTACAGCGCAACATCCAAGATGGTTGAAAGCTAAGGGCAAGATCTTATTGGGTAGCATCCAGATCTTCCAAGATTTTGTTGTTTTTCCCTCGTGTTCTTCTTCTTGTTGTTCTGGCTCTTGCTCTAGCTCGTGCTCTTCATCTTGTTCTTCTTGTTGTTGTTGTTGTTCTTGTTTTCTTTTTTTTTGATGTTTTTGTTGTTGTTCCTGTTGTTCCTGTTGTTTCTGTTGTTCCTGGTGTTTCTGTCCTTTCTTTTGTTCCTGTTGTTGCAGTGTTCCGTCTTTTTTTTGTTGTTGTTGTCGTTGTTGTTATTGTTGTGTTTGTTCTTCTTGTTTCAAGTTGTTTTTGCAAGGTCTATGTTGCATAGGCCGGGACTGTCTATCACACACTTGCTCTCACGCACACACACACACCCTTGCCCCCGCAAAGAATTGAAGGTGTCTCTTTAGGCTGGTAAGTGTTGAGGGACCAGGTTTGGAATAGTTTTGGATCATGATCTTAAGTAAGGGTTTCAATGTTCAATTTAATTACGTTCAATTAACGTTCCGTTCAAACCTTCAAGAAATCAATCGATAAGAAGGGATTTCAATGAATCTCAATTTACAGTCAATTGATTTTTCTTTTAAACTTTCAAGAAATCGATTGACAAAAAAGGAGTTCAACTAAAAATGTACGAAATATGGACCCCAAAAAACAAACCTACTATTGAAGATATGAGTTGCTTGCTCATGGGCTTCCCCGTTGAAAAATTGTTTGGGTGCTGTTTGTTCATTGGGCTTTAATAAGGCATTTGATATTTTGGGGAATGTGGCATTCTGAGGATTCAAGATGAAAGCGAAGTAAGTTAAAATAGCTATTCCAAAGACAGGGTTGAAGGGATGTATGAAAATATTCGGCCAAGAAAAAGTAGGACACAATAGAGGACCACAAACAGAGATACCATTGAAGACCAGTGTTGCTCATGGGCTACCCCCCGGAAAATTGTTTGGGTGCTGTTGCTTAATTGAATTTTAATAAACCTGTTTATATTTTGGGAAAGTGTCATACTTTGAAGAAACAAATATTCTAAAAACGATCCTGAGAAAATATACTTACTGGAAAAAAAGTCGGAGAAATGCTGACACAAATCTGCGAAAACTGAAAAATGCTGACAAAAAGGCTTATCAAATGGGTGATGTTCCACCGCTATGTTTGACTACTGGAGGGTAAACCCATTTGGACGTGATTTCTCTTACGTCAGAGGTTGATAAAGTTGGCTGGAACCACTTTGAAAATGCGAAGAAAACCCCAATAAACACATCATGGCTGGAACCACTTTGAAAATGCGAAGAAAACCCCAATAAACACATCATAGTCAATCACATCATCATCCAACAATTCCAGTTCAAATTTGTCATCTTTAAATTCCTAGCGTTGCTGAATAAAGCTTCATCTACGCATTTGTTGGACAAAATATGACGTATGACAAAATCATTATTGCCGCTGGTTAAAACATGAAAAATTCGGCCCCTGGCACTGAGACATGACAAATTGAGCTGCCTGTCTGATCGCCGCCACTGCCATGCCATTCTATATCCCACGAATCACTAATCCGCATGAATGATGGGGTTTACATCATACTGCCGATTATCCAACAAGAATCAATATATTTTCATCACAAAGGCTAGAACATCTGATGATATGCCCATTAAATGGTTAGTTGACCCCCAAACATTCACATTAAATCAAAAAAAATACCGCCTTTCAATCTACTCGCCCCATTGATCCCCATTCATAACCACATGATATGAGTTTTAAGGATGGATTGCATCCAGCATCGTTCCCTCCTTGTCACGGGCCACTAGGTCACTAGGTATCCCCACAGCAACCTCGTGCGACGTTGCGGTTGCGGTTGAAAACGGGCTGGTCATTTTCCTAAAAGTTGGGGTTTAATAGGGTTATAATCATAGCTTTATAGGAAGTAATAGGTACTATATATATATTAGATATATACATATAATAGGGGTTCTTAGGAAATAACATTAGGGTTTATATGCAATAGTGCTTATTCGACTTTAATAGGCGCCTCGATCCCTGCAAAATGGCTACGACATGCTACGACTCATCTGCCAGATTCTGCAGGTTGGAGAGGCTAAGTGGGAGAACTAACGAGCCAGAGTTACTACTGTAGCATTGCATTACCCTCCCAAAATTTATATAAAATAGCTATGGAAAATGCCAATTTTACAGAGGAATTACATGTAGAAATGCTGATCTTCCATAGCTATGTCCATTTTTTCCAGAGGGTAAATGGCATGAAATTTGGCCAATCGGACTAGTTTGGTATGCTGGATGGTGGTTGAGGTTCCTGTGGACGACGAAAAACAAAGCCAGGGGCCCCCAGTCGATAGCGTTCAGTTGCCTAACATAAGTGGTTGAATTCTATGGTTTATGGTAGATATAACGAACTAGTTAATGGGGGTTATAATGGCAAACACACAACTCTGGTTGGTGGTTTCAACGTATACCTACTCCTCCGAAAAATATGAGAATGTGACAGTTGGGATTATATATTATTCCCAACTGAATGGAAAAATAAAAATGACTTGGGGATTGCTTTGGTTAATGTATGTTGATCTCCATTCATAGTATTCATAGTGCTTCATAAATGATTAATATCATTTAAGATCTACTAATTGCATCTAATATCTTGGCTTGGTGGTTTTTCGCCACCTACCCCTCTGAAAAATGATGGACAAATCGTCAGTTGGGAAAATTGACATTCCAAACTGAATGGAAAGTCATAATCCAGTCATGTTCCAGTCACCACCAACCAGCTATAGATGGTTCATCCCACTATTTATCTAGGTAAAGTCATAAAAATTCCATGGTTCCAAAGCACCAACCAGATGTATTTGACAAAAGTCATAGTGGATTTATCCCAGCTGGTCCATACTTGGTGGCGAACTACCCACGAATCGTGGTTGTGGGTTAGTTCACCCCAGTGATTTACCATGGGATTTTTGTAGGGTTAATCCACATCAATTACTGGGGTGAACTAAGCCACTTACGATTCGTGGGTAGTTCGCCACCAAGTAAGGTTTTGTGCAAACAATCTGCAATCGATTGGTGTCAATATGGTTCACATTCTTCACCCTGAGTGAAACTGAATATAAAATAGCCAATCAAAGCCTTCTTTCCCGATTTTTCCTCAGTTGTGTCATATGGTTTGTTCTCTCCAATGATCCAGTCATCAAGCAACTCAAGCAATAGCAATCATCGGCCCCAAATTCTCATTTTAGAAACTGACTGATATCCCAGTATCCCATATTATCAATGGGAGATCTGCAGGATCCTAAAATGAAGCTACTGTACCATATGTTTGGCCATATTTTCTGGGGATATTCCCTTAAATTAAGGCCTAAAAAATAGGCCTTATATATGGTAGGTACCTCCAATGAATCGGTTCCTGTTGCATGGCCACTGATATTATTGGTCATTTTCCCATGATGCTCTCACGATATCCCAGCGTTTGCAGTTTAACATACCATCGTACAAGCAAAAATGGTGTTGGGCATATCCCACAAGCATTTCTCATCACCCATTTATCATGATGATCATGTGGGATACAATGGGATGTATGGGGTCTATCATATCAATTTGGAGTTTTCGATTATATCAATTTGATCATAAATCCCATTATATACTCCATTTATAGTTAATGTTATATGTCTATCACATAATGTGTATATCACATATATATATATGTGTGTCAACTATTGATCCATTACTATTGCATTTAACCATCCCGATATCATCCACTTTATTCCGTGATACCAAAAATTCCCCCATCATTTTTTTTGGTTTGTCGGAAAATGGGCTAGCCCTAAATAGGCTAGCCCTAAAACCTATGGTGAATCAACATGTTCTACCCTCTGGTAAACACACAAAAAACTATGGAAAATCACCATGCTATTAATGGGAAAATTCACTATTTCAATGGCCATTTTCAATAGCAAACTGTTAAATTACCAGAGGGTATCATTTTCCCTATTCACATTGCTGGCTATGAGGGTAAAGTAGCCATTTTCACACAAACCTCAATGGCTATGAGTCAAAAGCCTGGTACCCTAGATACCCTAAAATAGCTGGTTTATAGATTTGGGGATATCCCCCAGTCATATGCTAATAATAGGTTTTGACACATCCCCATATCTATATGGTGGTTTCCTAAAATAGAGGTACCCCCTAATCATCCAAGTCATGGATGACCATTTTAGTATTAAAAGCTAATTATTGTGACGACTGGGGATCCCCCATAGGAAACCTCCATGTGTCTTCACAGGATCTGCCGAAGCACTCATCACGCACCGCTGCCAGCTGTTGCTGCTGGCTGCTAAGCTGTCGGATGAGATTCCTGAGGCGGACCCGTGAAACCGTGAAACCGTGAAACCAACGAAAAAGGCTGGGGTCAAGCCACGCCTGGATGGGAAGTCAGACCGAAAAAAATGGTGACCTAATGGCAAGCCAATGTGTGTCTGTGTTTGTGCACGTGTTTTCACCAACAAAAAACGGAGGCTTAAGAAAGCAAATGAGGGGTTTACTCAAAGAGCTTCAGTGGGCAGAAGTGGGCAGAACGCCGAAATGATGGACTCTGGGATCAAGCCACACCTGGATGGTGTGCCATGCCGGTCTGCAATGGGGGATCTTCCGAGCCTCGCAAAAGATTGAGTATGACAAATGATTGCAAATTGATTACGTATCATATCATTACATAATATTATTACATTGCCCATAACCAAGGAGAAAAGTTAATTACATGTTAATACATTTAAAAACCGTGTTTTTTCTTACCCTCTGGTAATTTAACATAGCTATTGAAAATGGCCATTTATGGTTGATTTACCCATTAAAAATGGTGATGTTCCATAGCTATGTTAGTTTACCAGAGGGTATTTAGCGTCAAAGCAAACTGTTAAATTACCACCCTCAGTTCTGGAAAATCACATTTTTTATAGGGATTATCTTCGAACTAAATGGGTTATTTTCTATAGCAAACTCTTAAATTACCAGAGGCTACCCCCTGGTAATCAAACATGGCAATGGAAAATATCCCATTTATAGATGATTTTTCCCATTAAAACCTTCATAATTTAGCAGATGTCCATTTGCCGTTTGATTACCGGATGGTATATTTTATAACGAACAATTATGGACATTTGGGTGTCTCTGAAAATGGGGTATACCATGGTATACCTCCAAATGACAATCAAACTCTGGGAGAATCATGATGAATACCAGTTGATTTTGATGACACCAAGTTACCTAGTTTTTTTCTGAAAAATCCCCATTGTCGACATCATCATCATTATCCCCATCTCATTGTTGGTTTTCATGTTGGTTATATCTCCAATTCATCTGCATTTCTGCTGGGCAAAACTTGAGGTTGTTTCAATGGATTGGTTTTTGTTGAGTTGGGAACATCAGAACCGGTTTCACCATGGATTTTCCCGTGAGATATGGGGTTTTCCGGTTACCCTCTGGTAAACATACAAAAACTATAGAAAACCACGATGTTTAATGGGAAAACTCACTATAAATGACCATTTTCAATAGCTTTTTGTATGTTTACCAGAGGGTAACATGTTCCTTCTCATGGGAAAAACCATGGTTTAATGTTCCCTTAAATCTCATGGGAATTTTCCCATGAAACATGGATTTTCCCTTAAATCACTCCAGTCATTGTTTCATGGACGTCAACCTGCGGTAACCCGAGACTCCAAGTGCGATTCGGTGGGGAACTTTCCCGACGCCTCCCACAGGGCAGGGCACGGACACCTGTTACTATATGTATAATATGATTGGTGTTATATGGTATTGTATTGAATTTTATTTCACTATATATTTACTATATGTTATTATGTTTTATAACATGTTCTATTATTGGTGTTACCCTTAACATAGACCCTGGCAGATGATAGGGGTTGGAAGATTAGTTTTCACAAAAAATACGTCATTTTCAGGGTCTATGTTAATTTACCAGAGGATATATGATATTGTATTGCATATAATACAGATACATTAATATTTAGTGTCTATTGATATTGTAAATATTATGTTATTACAAATATATATATAATACATATCGTATAGTAAATATATAGTTTCTGTTGATGTTGTCTTACATATATGTATATTGTATACAATATTAATATTATAATGAGTACAGTATTTATCATAGTACATCTATTATATTACATTATTATAATAGTATACAATATTATATATCTGTACTATTATGATGTTATATATTGTGTTTTATTGTATAATACTGTATATATTTACTATATGTTATTACATGTTATTACATGTTCTCATGAAATAGTATACTCGATTATATTATATTATATTATATGTTATTATCTTGAATCATATTATATCATCTTATGTGTTATTATATCATATTATATGTTATTTTACTATCTTATAACTTGTTACATTATATGCTATATTATCTCATATTACATTACATTACATTACCTTTTTGCATTATATATTGTATTTTATCATATTACATTATATTATATTATAGTATATTGTATCATATTATATCATATCATATTATATTATATCAAATAATATATCATATTATAAAATATTCTATTTCATGATATTATATAATGTTATCTATCTATGTTATAGATTTCTTATTTGTAAATATAAGATCTGTACAGAATATAAAATTGGAAATATATGACATCAATTTATCTATAAAAGGTTAGGCCCTCAAATGATAGCTAAGCTAACTTAGAAATAGGCGAATTCTATGGTTGACGAATGGGGAATATAGCTATGGTAAGCATAGGGGTTTATAAACCGACTTATAAACAGGGGGCCTCACCTTGTATAATATACAATATGATTATATAAATATGTATGTATCAACTATATCTAGAATTATACCTATAATTGTTCCATAATATCGTATTACATCAACCTATATCCCCCTAATTTATTCCCAAATATACCCATAAGGGCTTGGTTAAACATAATGGATAAGTTTGCATATTATCTGAATAAGTCTAGGTATAACAAAAATGTAAAACAACTCCAGATGGTGAAAATCTTACATTAAACCAACCATAATTATTACCCTCTGGTAATTTAACATAGCTAACTAGAAAATCACCATTTTTAATAGGTAAACCATATAACCATCTATAAATGGGCCATTTACCAGGCCGGGTCGATTATTTCATGGTTATTTCATGATTCACCAACCTGATTCAACATCAAACACTGGTTAGTTTTTATAGGTGTCGCGGACTGGTGACCCTTATGGGTTGTGACAATCCCCAACACATCAAGAGGAACCACAAATTGTCAAGAGGACTACTAGAATACTAGAATACTAGAATACTGCCCCGATTGGGAATCACAAACGGATGGCAATAGAAAATCACCCATCTGTAGATGATGTACCTCTTGAAAAGGGTGATTTTACAGCTACGTCGGTTAAATGTGTACTTGATGTGTTGGTCAATGGTTGTCGTTTGTGAAACTCGGAAATTTCAGTGTCTGACCATATTTCCAAAGCCACTAATGTGGGTACCCTCTGGTAAACTAACATAGCTATGGAAAATCACCATTTTTAATGGGAAAACTCACTATAAATGGCCATTTTCAATAGCTATGTTAGTTTACCAAAGGGTAATACAATAAACCATCCCCCAGTCATCACCATTTTTATAGTTGGTGGTGGTTTACCATTCCCAAATTGCTAGGTTTATGACATTGTTTTAGCAACATTAAATCTAAATACCATAATTCATCCATAATTCATCCCATTTGTAGATGATTTTTCTCCCCTATGAAATCCCGGAATATCATTATCCATTAACCATCTATCATGTAATTCTTGTGCTTCGTATGGATTGAATCATACACATTCATAATCAGTTCCCAATATATTATTTTCAGTTGTATATCACCCCATACTACTGTTGATGGGCCAGCGAAATCCTGCAGCAGCCATTTGGGATGGTTGAAGATGGAATCGGAAAAATACTAGTCGGGGATGAAAGCACATCAAAACATCATCATTGGGACCATCAAATGAGGATGTTTAATTAATATATATGTATATATGGAGGTTCCCTGAAATAGGGTACCCCCCAAATCATCCATTTATAGATCGGATGTTCCCCTATAAACCCTCCATTTTTGGATACCCCCATTGATGAAAACCCCTATGTGGGGGGGTGAGCTTTCTTCGCTGGAGAGTGGTTCAGGGAATGATCCATCTCTTCCAGACCTCTCTTGACATTCTACGGAGGATGAAATCCACAGCCGTGTCATGTTAAATGGTGGTTTCCTAAAATGGTGGTACCCCAAGCTCGCTGGATGGTTTATTTCATGGAAAATCCAATCTATAAATGGATGAGAACTAGGGGTACCCCTATTTTAGGAAACCTCCAAATGGGTCTGACTGAAAATGTGGTATACCATTCACTAGTTCAACGGGAAATATGCTGATAAACCATGAAATTGGTCAAAAAGAAAAAATTTTGAGACAACCCCAAATTCATGTCTTGAATCACAGCATTTTAAGTCACGGCATTCACGGTCAGCGAGTGATCTGGATCCCAATTGCCATGAAGCTGCAGGCGTTCAAAAATCACAAGTAAAAACGGTGTAACTCTGGGATTAGCACCTCCAGAAACTGGATTTTTTCCCTACTACCATCTGGCTATGACTAACATAGCTAACTAGAAAATCACCATTTTTAAGAACGGTAAACCATCTATTTCTATGGGCCATCTATACCATATGTTAAATAACCAGAGGATACCGTTGAACACCTCCCTCCAGGAACGCACTGGGACCGCCGGAAGGGGATCGGCACCTTTGCCACAGCTGGTTCAGTGTCTCTTGTGTGCCCTCCTGATCCAGCCGGCAGGCGGTGATCAGAAGGGTGATGGGCCTAAGCAGTTGGTGGGAAAAATATGGAAAAATATGGAAAACCCTCTGGTAATTGAAGATAGCGAAAATCACCATCTCTTTATCAATGACCATTTTCCATAGCTATGTTAATAGTTTACTAGAGGGTAACTATGCTAATAAGCTCCAGTTGGCAACCTGAAAAATCCGGGGAGAACATCGATGCGATGTCCAGTGAACCACGATTTTCGGGGGAAATTCAACCTTTTTTTGGTGGGAACACTCCATCTTGAATGACGATGGAAGCCACCATCTCATCTCTTTTGGTTTCACATGGCAGGTTTTTGTTCAATGTTTTTTTTAATTTTTGTTTTAAGATTCATGTCTCAACCACTTGGTTGAACCCCATGAGTTTTTTTTGCATATTTCTACAGGGTCAGGCCCCCGAGTCCCCGAAAACTCTGGATATATCCTAGTGAACTGTGCGTCAACTTTCTTATTGTGAAAGGGGGCCTCACCTGTAAGCTATGGGACAGTTGTATTTATTCCCCACCTGCCAGGTGAGGGTTGTTAGATTTTATGTCAGTTGCCTCCTCCTCCTCCTCCTTCTCCTCCTTCTCCTCCTCCTTCTCCTCCTCCTCCTCCGCCTCCTCCTGCCTCGTCCTCCTCTCCTCCTCCTCCTCGTCCTCCTCGTCGTCCTCGTCGTCCTCGTCGTCCTTGCTCAACTTCGACCCGCGATCCACAGTGTTCTCTGCCGGACCTCAACCACGACCATCCACGCCCAGTGTTCCCTGCCGGACCTCAACCACGACCATCCACGCCCAGTGTTCCCTGCCGGACCTCAACCACGACCATCCTCGCCCAGTGTTCCCTGCCGGACCTCAACCGCGAGTATCCACGCCAAGTGTTCCCTGCCGGACCTCATGTAGGAAGGAAGATATGGGACAAAGAATGTGCAGAAGAAAGTTAGAAAGAATGTCAGAAAGAATGTCAGAAGATATGCAGAAGATATGCCAGAAGAATGCCATATGCCAGAAGATAGATGCCAGATAGAATGCCAGAAGATATGCCAGATAGAATGCCAGAAGATATGCCAGAAGATATGCCAGATAGAATGCCAGATAGAATGCCAGAAGATATGTCAGAATATATGCCAGAAGATATGCCAGATAGAATGCCAGATTGAATGCCAGAAGATATGTCAGATAGAGTGCCAGAAGATATGACAGATAGAATGCCAGAAGATTTGCCAGATAGAATGCCAGAAGATATGCCAGAAGATTTGCCAGATCATATGCCAGAAGATATGCCAGATAGAATGCCAAATAGAATGTCAGAAGATATGTCAGATAGAATGCCAGAAGATTTGCCAGTAAGAAAATGTATAAATGTCATGGTGGGGATCACACGAAGTAAAGTAATTTGATGTTATTTATCCATGATATCCCGTTGTAATTCCATTATAATAGGTTACACTGCATTGATAGTTGAGGCCTCACCAATCAATATCATTGTCAATATCATGATCATCAATCGTATTACGGACGGTTTTCATGTAGGTTATATATATATATCCCATTGATACCCATTGACAATGGTATACAGTAACTACGTATGTATCCATGATATCTCAACAAACAAATATATCATAATCCCATTGTAGTTGGTTAAACCCCAGTGATAGTGAAGTTCTTTCCAGTAATTGTCCCAGTTTACTATGGTTGATTGATATAACTATGTAATGTATGTTGACTAATGTACTTGGTGGTTCATCCCACTTAATAAGTAGGTTTGACCCTCATTATCAATGGGCTAAGTAGAGTTAGTTCACTTATAAATCTTGTAAATGGGGTTATCACCCACTTACTAACTGGGATGAACCACCAAGTAATCTAATGTGGGTTACCACCAATGCCATGTTTACCATCCCCCAGTCATCACCATTTTTACAGATGGTATGTAAAAAAACAATTCCCAGTCATGGTTGGTTTATGATTTATGACAAATTAGCATTGATCACTATATTGATCACCATTGTTAACCATTTTTACCCATTGTTAACTATTATTAACCATCATTAACCAGTGAAAAATATGGATTAACCCCCAAATCATGATAGATAGGTGGTATAAATAAACCATTCCCTTGGTAGTTTATGACATCAATGGCCATTTCAGGAACCTAAATTAGAGGTACCTACCACATATAAGGCCTATATAAGTCCTATGTAAGGGGATATCCCTAGAAAATATGCCCTTATATGGTACAGTACCTCCATGTTAGGATCCTGAAATTCCCATTGATGACATTGTTTTACCCACCTTAATGTCAATCTAAAGCCCGGTTTGCCGGCACCCGCCTCCCGACGTCGGGGCGTGCGGGGCGTGCGTACAGCCCGGCGGCTCTGTAACAAGCGGCGCAGCCACCTACCAAAAAAAACACATAGGAAAAAGTGGAAAGGACTTAACTAAGAATAAGTGATTTATAGGTGATTTATAGTTGATTTATAGTTGATTTATAGGTTCACCAAGAGTTATACTGGGATCTAACTTCATTCTCAAGGGGCTATGGGATTTAACTGCTTTAACCGAACAAAAACGATGTTTTTCTGATGGTCCGAGGCCTCTCTGACCAGTTTTTCCGCACAGAAATCACTCGGTGAACCGATGGTTGATAAGTTGATGACAGGGGCATGTTTGACATGATGTAACTTGATTTTTTTTACCTATAAGTTGATAGGCTAAAAATATAGGCTATACTGTAATACAGAAATTCATGGTTGACAAGTGAAATATCACCTATGATCACCTATCCCATATGCTCCATGGTGCTGGAATATTTAACAACATTTACCCGAACAAAATCACCCAGTTTTGTAGGTAAATATACCAGCACCATGGTTCGCATATGGGTGTGGTTATACTTATATGGATCACCTATGGTTATAAACCATTAATTAGGCGATCATAAACCATAGGTGATATATAACCATAATATAAATGGTAATTTATATAACCTATTTATAAACCATTTTGATTATACTTAGGGACTTTTACGGGGGGCCTCACCGTCCCAAATTTGTGGGTGAGGCCACGGGCACCAAAGGGCACCAAACTGTTGAATCCGGCCTAGCAATGTTTAAATCGTCTTAAGCAAACCATGGATATTTGGGCACATTATGGCACTGTTATATATAAATCTTTATATGTATATATGTATAAATAAATATATGTATAAATAAATATATTTATATATATATGTATATATATACATATATGTATATACATATATATGTTTGGATGAATTACGAGGACCTCACTTCACGACGTCACGACATAAAGGATCGTCGAGCAAAAATCATCATCCAAGAAGGCCACGTCACTTTTTTGGGTCCGTGAACTGTTGTGATTTATCCATGTTGAATAGTTCACATATCACACATGGAGAGATACCAATATTATCCATATGTATAGATGTAAAAATCACAAATCACTATATATATAACTTGAGAGCAGGCAGAGGCGGACGAAAGGTAGTGTAGTGGGAGAGGAGTGGTGTCAAAATGCTGCGCCCCTAAGATGATACACCAAAAACGTTTTTGCGCAGTCTAAGATGATTTTATCCAGAGCATGACTGCATGATACGGTGTCTTGTGCAGCGTGAAATGATGCACGAAAAGTGGTTTATTTAAAACCCCTTTTTAAGACCCCTTGCAGCAACTGTTATTGAGGCTGAAGCATACCAATTATGCTGGACTACAGGGACATCTCCCTCATGGAAAGTGTGCCTCTAATGTGGGGGCCCGTGACCGCGTCACCCGTGGGAATTGAACCCATGACCATTTTCGGGGGGGGGGGCCCCCCTTATAATTGATATCCAATACATAACGGCGAGAATTCCATGAATTGCACGGGCTGGCCCCCCAATACCCCCTAAGCTTGTGCTGAAGCACGGAGAACTCAGGTAGCTGACGCTACCTTTCGTGATTATATAGAAATATATATATATATACACCATCTTTTCAAATGAGAAATCAAAATCACACAGCTGGTATGTGTAAATTACCGGACGGACGGCAACCACCTTCACCTGGTTTTCCTGAAGAATCGTGCTACAGTCGGTTAACAGAACCAATGGGTTTCCATACACTACACATGGTGTCTTGTCCATACCTCCTGACAATGCAGAAGTGACTGCTGTATACAGATCTTTACCTTGGTATTGGCACATACTATATGCTCTGGTTGCTTTATTTTCCAAGCAACCTGCTGACAGGTCGAATACAATGAAGCAGCGCAATTGACAATGACAACTTGACATCCATCAAATTACTGTCCTATTCCGCTATGATATCTCTACTGATCGCGCCAATGATATTTCAGGCAAACCTTAATTGCAGATCTATGCAAATCTATTCACTTGTAACAATTATCAATCCTCTTCCTCCTCATTATCAAATCCTAATGTTACAATGATATATACTAAACACAATACGTATAGTAATGGTAGAATTAATAGTGATGATGATGATGATGATGATGATCAAATAAGGTCTTATTGGCAGAAAAAAGGTCTTGTGGCAATTGTGGCAACCAATGTGGCGGCAACGTGGCGGCAATGTTATCACTTCGTCGTCATGTCGTCGCCATGCCCTGGCCATGTCGCCGCCATGTCGTCGTGTTGGTGGTTGCTTTGTTGCCTTCAATTTGAGGGTGCTCACTAACAGAGGTCCAACTAGGCCCTAGCTAAGGCGTACCCCAAATCATCCAAATCAATCGAACATGACTTAACTTATATAGTAGACCAAATCATCCAAATCATCCAAATCAATAGACCATGACTTAACTTATATAGTAGACCAAATCATCCAAATCATCCAAATCAATAGACCATGACTTAACTTATATAGTAGACCAAATCATCCAAATCATCCAAATCAATAGACCATGACTTAACTTATATAGTAGACCAAATCATCCAAATCATCCAAATCAATCGAACATGACTTAACTCATATAGTAGACCAAATCATCCAAATCATCCAAATCAATCGAACATGACTTAACTCATATAGTAGACCAAATCATCCAAATCATCCAAATCAATCGAACATGAATTAACTCATATAGTTAGGACCAAATCACCAAATCATCCAAATGCAATCGCAACATGAACTTAAATCATTATAGTAGACCAAATCATCAAAATCATCCAAAATCAATCGAACATGGACTTACTCATATAGTAGACCAAATCATCCAAATCATCCAAATCAATCGAACATGACTTAACTCATATAGTAGACCAAATCATCCAAATCATCCAAATCAATCGAACATGACTTAACTCATATAGTAGACCAAATCATCCAAATCATCCAAATCAATCGAACATGACTTAACCAATCGAACATGACTTAACTCATATAGTAGACCAAATCATCCAAATCATCCAAATCAATCGAACATGACTTAACTCATATAGTAGACCAAATCATCCAAATCAATCGAACATGACTTAACTCATATAGTAGACCAAATCATCCAAATCATCCAAATCAATCGAACATGACTTAACTCATATAGTAGACCAAATCATCCAAATCATCCAAATCAATCGAACATGACTTAACTCATATAGTAGACCAAATCATCCAAATCATCCAAAATCAATCGAAACATGACTTAACTCATATAGTAGACAAAATCATCCAAATCATCCAAATCAATCGAAACATGACTAACCAGATAGTAGAAACCCAAATCATCACAAATCATCCAAATCAATCGAACAGACTTAACTCATAGTAGACAAAAATCATCCCAAATCATCCAATCAATCGGAACAGACTTACTAATATAGTAGAACCAAATATCCAAATCATCCAAATTCAATCGAACATGACTTAACTTCATATAGTAGACCAAATCATCCAATATCAAAAATCAATCGAAACATGACTTAACTCATATAGTAGACCAAATATCCAAAATCATCCAAATCAAAATCGAACTGACTTAACTCAATATAGTAGAACAACAATCATCCAAATCATCCAAATCAATCGAACATGACTTAACTCATATAGTAGACCAAATCATCCAAATCATCCAAATCAATCGAACATGACTTAACCAATCGAACATGACTTAACTCATATAGTAGACCAAATCATCCAAATCATCCAAATCAATCGAACATGACTTAACTCATATAGTAGACCAAATCATCCAAATCAATCGAACATGACTTAACTCATATAGTAGACCAAATCATCCAAATCATCCAAATCAATCGAACATGACTTAACCAATCGAACATGACTTAACTCATATAGTAGACCAAATCATCCAAATCATCCAAATCAATCGAACATGACTTAACTCATATAGTAGACCAAATCATCCAAATCAATCGAACATGACTTAACTCATATAGTAGACCAAATCATCCAAATCATCCAAATCAATCGAACATGACTTAACTCATATAGTAGACCAAATCATCCAAATCATCCAAATCAATCGAACATGACTTAACTCATATAGTAGACCAAATCATCCAAATCATCCAAATCAATCGAACATGACTTAACTTATATAGTAGACCAAATCATCCAAATCATCCAAATCAATAGACCATGGTAACATGACTTATATAGTAGTTTTAACAGTGTCCAACTAGGCCCTAGCTAAGGCGTACCCCAAATCATCCAAATCAATAGAACATGACTTTGATTGGGGGTCCAAATCAATAGAACATCAATCATCCAAATCATCCAAAAATCATGGTTCGTAGTTTTCAACAACCATGGTTTTTCGACTTAAGGGGTCCAGGGCTCTTGATAGCAGATTCATCCCATTAAGCGACATTGATAGCATGGCCCAGTCGAAATCCTTGATTTTCCCATGAAAAATGGTGATTTTCCATAGTTTTTTGTATGTTTTTCCATAGTTTTTAGCATTAGGTGATTTTCCCATCCGTTTTTTGTATGTCGACCATGTCGATAACATGGATATTTAACCCTGAGATATCCCATGGCTCTCCTTTCGGTCACTTACAACGCACCCGCATCTGATCACACCTCAGCAGACCCGAATCGTTGGCCTGGCAGCAACATCATGAGATCACAGGGAATACCATCTGGTTATTTGTTACATAGCGAAGTGGAAAATTGCCCATAGAAATAGATGATTTTCCCAGCTAGAAACCTCCATTTATGGTTGGGATTTTCCATCTGGTTATTTAACAATTATATATATATATACAGAATGGTGCCCCAGTTCGTTAGCTAAGTTGGTTTATAACTCCCATTTCACTATGCTTTATGGCAGATATAACGAACTAGTTAATGGGGTCTATAAGCCAACTTATAACTGGGGGGCACCATTCTGTAGCGAACTGGAAAAGCCATTATAAATGGAGGTTTCTAGCTGGGAAAATCATCTGCTTCTATGGGCCATGGCTTCCAGTTCGCGAACTGTTAGTCATAGCCAGAGGGTAATTACAATATCAT
The DNA here is from genome assembly GCA_947184155.2 of Cladocopium goreaui. Taxonomy (NCBI): domain Eukaryota; class Dinophyceae; order Suessiales; family Symbiodiniaceae; genus Cladocopium; species Cladocopium goreaui. The sequence continues at coordinate 83,445 of CAMXCT020000269.1, read as the reverse complement.
GTTGTGATATCCAACTAATAATCAACAAATAATCAAGTGGATATCCAACAGGTTAATGAAAATTATTAGTTGGATATCCATATTATGCGGATATCATCATGATGAACAAATCTGTGGATATCCAACTAAGAATCAACCTTTTCTGTGTGAAGGTTCGTAGGCTTCGTTGGGAAAGTCTTCATCAAAGAAAAGTGTCATCAAACGTGGCGGATCCGAAGCAATCATCCATATTCATCCCATGATGTTTTGATATATGGATATATGGATGAATATATGGATATAAATGGATTAATCATTATATAAAGCATTGTATAAATGGATATAATATATATATAAATGGATAATAAATACATTGTATAAATGGATATCAATGGATTTTTTGACCAAGATTACATCAGAAAATGTCCCATTAAATACGATTTGTCCATATTGACTTAGCCATGATTTATTAACTTAACCAGATGCTTAGTCCATCTATACCATCAATTCAATAAGCCACTTTTAACACGATCACCTTTTTCATTCGATTTGTCCAGCCCAGTTTTGCCAAACTGCATCGATCATCTTCCGAAGATCATGTGCTAGGACAGATATCTAGCAAAGTCTTAAGATATTGGTAATGTTAATAATATTATAATAATGTTAAAATAGTTATTGGGTAATATAATGGTTAATGGCAATAATATTGTTATAATAGCTATTAATCATCATGTTATAATGTTATTGGGTAATATTGGTTAATAAGATATAATAGTTCATAAGAACGTTAATGTTCTACATAATTAATGTGATGGTGATATTATACAGTTTCCACATGTTTCCACTCATGGCATATTTTCCAGGGTCTATGTTAATTGGATGGAGGGTAATGGGTGATTATGATGATGATGATGATGATGATGAAGATGATAGTGATGAAGATGATAGTGATGAAGGTGAGTATCATGATTCATTGACTTAGTAAATGCACTAACCGCCACGTTTTTTGAGGCCTGGTGATATTTCACCAATCCGTGCCCAAAGGTCATCCAAGCCATGGCGCAGTTTCCGATTTTCACCGGGATTTTTGATGGCTATAACTATGGTATACCCTCTGGTAAACTATATTAATTTACTATACGATATATGTATTTTATATATATGTAATAACATCATATTGAAAAAATATCAATAGAAACTAAATATTAATGTATCTGTAGTATATACAATACAATATCATATATCCTCTGGTAAATTAACAGTTGGACCCTGAAAATAGCCTAGTTTTAATGGAAACTAATCTTCCAAACCCTATCTGCCAGGGTCTATGTTAATTTACCAGAGGGTAACATTTTATAACCATGGTATGCATCCCCATGTGTACACCTTATATCCTTATGGATTGTAAGACTCTCTGATAATCAGTTACATGGCTTGATTCTGAAATTCCCCCAGCAATAGTTCCATGATTTTCCCATTTGCCCATGGCTACGTTGGGGGATTTTCCTGATTGCCCCAGGTTGGTTGTATATCCCACCCTATATTCATTGTATATTCATTATATTCCCATTAAATCCCATTAAGTCACCGCTTTTCCATGGTAATATCATCCTAGGGTATTCCCATTATGTCCCACTACTATTGGTTTTTAGCAGTTATATTCTATGAATAGAACATTACATTCCCGTACAATCCATTCAACATCCATAAATGGATTATATCTCACCATAGTTGTAGGGATCATATCCCAACTATTGGGTTTTAACCATATTTTTACCCACAATCAGTCCCATTAAACAAAAAAAATAACATCCATTAACTCTCACTATAATCCCATTCTATATCCCATTATGTATCCCATTCTAAAGCCAACAAAAAAAATTGCTCAAAATGGCGCAAAAAATCCTACAGTAAATCGTTTCAAATCGTGGGACTCATAGCTATCCCACAGTTATACCATAATTACCCTCGACCCTGGCAGTTGTCGGGGTTGGAAGACTAGTGAAACCATTAAAAATGGCTGATAAAATCAGGGTCCAAGTGTTAATTTACTGGAGGGTAAATCCCACCAAACTATCATGTGATTGGAAAACCCCATTTCATAGCTCCCCGTTTCTCCCCGTTTCATAGGAAATATGATGAAATATGGATACTCCTATCTCCTTGGCTGCCTTGGCTCCTTCCAAATCACCACTAAATCCCTTCAAAATCATAGTTCAATCATAGTTCAATCCCATTAAATCATAGTTATCATAGTGAAATCCCACTGTTATATCATAGATTATCATAGTGAAATCCCACTAAATCCATAATACCCTCTGGTAAACTAACATAGCTATGGAAAATCACCATTTTTTATGGGAAAATCCACTATAAATGGTGATTTTCAATAGCTATGTTAGTTTACCAGAAGGTAAATCCATAAAAATTTCCCAATGGCTGCCTCACTCGTCTCGCTCATCTGCGGCGCCGCTTCCACCGCCGTCTGCACTGCCGCCGCCAAGGCCGCGCCCGGCACCGCCGGTGTCGGGGGCTCCGGCGGCGGCGCCGAAGGCACAGCGTCGGCGCGGGGGATCTGGGCCGAAGTTTCAGGGGAAATGGTGATTTATAGTGGATTTATAGTGGATTTACCCACTAAAAACTAACATTTTGGAAAAAAATATGGAAAAAATAGGGAAATTTATGGAAAACTAACAGTTTGCTATTATCAATGGATTGGTTTAAGGGAAAATCTTAACCGGAAACCATGGTTTTTACCATCAAATATAGGGCTTTCCTGTAAATTTTCCCATCATCCAATTCTATGATATTTATGGAAAACTAACAGTTTGCTATGGAAAATGGTGATTTATAGTGGATTTACCCACTAAAAAATGTTTATATGGTGATTTTCCATAGTTGTACTGGTTGGTGGTGCAATGTGCCCATCTTGAAAAATGATGGAGTTCGTCAATGGGAAGGATTATCCCATATATTATGGAAAATAAAAGTCATGTTGGTTGGTGGTTTCAACGCACCCCTCTGAAAAATATGAGTTCGTCAGTTGGGATGATGACATTCCCAACCGAATGGGAAAATGAGATTCATGTTCCAAACCACCAACCAGATATCGATGATTAGTAGATGGTTCCAACAGATGGTTACTGCAGGATGGTGCCCCCCAGTTGTAAGTTGGTTTATAACCTCATCATATTATAATGAAAGGACAGAGGCTTTTGAACACTGTTCAGGGATATCAACTACCCTCTGGTAATTTAACATAATTTTTGAAAATTGCAATTTATAGTTGATTTACCTATTAGACATGAAAATGTTCCATAGCTATGTTAGTTTACCAGAGGGCAGATGGTTCCAACAAATAGTTCCCGTAATAGATGGTTGATAATCTTGATTATTAGCTAAAAGATGCTTAACAAGCATGTACTAGATGGGTAATAGATTGCTAAACCGCCAAATATATGGTTAAACTGTTAAACCACCAAATGAGAGTTAATAACAATCTTTACACGAATGGAATGGAGGGAGTTTATATCACGTTCATCCATGGTTTCGCATGGCTTCACCAACAAGACTCAGTTCTTTTTCTGGTTTGTCTGATGACTTACCCTCTGGTAAACATGCAAAAAACTATGGAAAATCACAATTTTTAATGGGTAAATCCACTATAAATGGCCATTTTCAATAGTTATGTTAGTTTACCGGAGGGTAATCAACAATAAAAACAAAAATGAACGGTGACACAAACGAACAACTCCCATGTGACTGTTTAAAGCATTGTCTGTTTTTAAACGAACACAGGATGGGAACTTGCCAACAAGCAGGCGATCTCACCAGCAAAAAGGGAGGAGTTGGTTTCAAGCATGAACATTCGTTTCTCCATGTTTCTCCTAGTAATACCCTTCAGGGCTTGGTTTTGAATTGTAAAAGAAAGTTTGCAAACTCTGCCCTTGAAAAGTGGAGAATGTCGCAACCAGTAGATAGCGAATCTAGGATCTGCGACCGTTCTCAATCCCCCAAGGGTGTTGCACATCCCGAGCATTGCCGGCTTCGAATGGCTTCGACTTCTTGACGAGCTCTCAATTGTTCGACAGGAATCCAATGGGTCGCCTCTAATTGCATAGTTCTTGGGAGCTGAAAAACCACTGCAATGATCAATCCCCAAAGATTTAAGTTGATTATTGCATGAAATAAGAGGGATTCTTAGATTTGTTGATCATTGATCATTTATTTACTGCACAAGATGTTCTTAGATTTCTGAATGTCAAGTTCCCTCTAAAGATGCCAAAAATGCAAAAAATGCCTCTGAATGGCAAAGCGTAGTAAACCCGAAGCAATACACCATATCTTATTTGACTTTTTGGGTGTGTCTCTTTGAGGGGGATAGCACACCCAGTGTGGCCGTTTTGATAGGGATAGCACCATGTTCAATCATGGGATTTGTTCGGAGACCGTATCTCTTGTTTTAAGACAAACCCATTTAGATTTAAAACACTTTCAACTCTGTCCCCTCAATATTGGCTTTGCCACATTAGTGGCAAGCCCTGAGAACTGTCCAATTGATGTTTATACAAATTGTATATGTTTTAATGGTATATACAAACTAGTGCTTCATGGAAAATTGCATATCCCTTGCATACCCCCATGGTCAATTTTCCTGGCTCAAACCCCTCGTGGTGTTACGTCGCGCATCGTCGCATCGTCGCGCCCAGCTGCTACGTGTTGGACATTTGAAGGTGTGCCGAACTGATGCATTCGCAAACTCCTTGGTGAAGGCTTCTTTCCCAATCCCCAGGTACCCAAGACTTACCCATAGCTTTTAATACGATGTTGTCACGTCAAATGACTTGGAGGATGATTTTCGCAGGGGCTTCGCAGGGTCGCAACCCTCAAAAAGATGGAGTTGGAAACCTCAAAAATCATGGGCAACGCATCATCTATAAACAAGAGGGACTGGCTTTCAGTCTGTGGGGGGTTCCACGCGTTCATCACTACCCGATTTTCAGGGTCGAACTGTTGCTTTACTGGAGGGTATATGTTCATAAATTCTCAGTTTCATCCCCCATGGGATTGACGACTGGAAGACTTCACCAACGTTTTTCTCTCGGCCCTGGTGATGATTCCATCGACGAGGTCGCAACAAAAAATTCATCCAGATTCATCAATGGGAGATCTCCAGGATCCTAAAAATGGAGGTGCGTTAGTACCATATTTTTGGCCATATGTTGGGGGGATATCCCCTTACATAGCCCTTATATAGGCCATGGTAGGTACCTCCATTTTAGGATCCTGAAGTTCCCATTGAATTCATGCAGATTCCATACTGGTCATGAAACATGGCTGCAAGTTCCTCCACTTCCATAAGTTTAAAGAAAACCTCCCCCATTTCTGCATTCCAAGACTCCGATTCACTCGTGCCTGGAAAAAAAGAGATCAACAGCCCTCCAAAAGGTGCGGAAAATGGGGAAAAGACCCTGGAGGCCTGGGAATATCAGGGAGCCATGAAGGAAAAGCCCGGTTGATTGGTTATTGTAAGCAGTTATACTACCTGCTTATTTTGGATTCGGAACTAACCCATATTAGGGAAACCTATCAATGTCATTTTGTTCTCTTAAAGCCATCGATTGAGCAGTGTTCCAAATCCCTCTGTCATTCCATTTAATCCTCGTTGATTAAGAACGGGATTCCCCCTTCTTGGATTATTAGACTCCCCAGTAGATTGGGTAGTATAATCTCGGAACTAATCATAAACCATTCAACCATCATTGATGAGTTCTATCCACCTATTATTATATCCCTATATTGATCTGGTTGGTGGTTTCAACATGTTTCAACCCCTCTGAAAAATATGAGTTCGTCAGTTCGGATTATGAAATTCCCAACTGAATGGAAAGTCATAAAAGTCATGTTCCAGTCACCACCAACCAGCTATAGATGGTTCATCCCATTATTTATCTAGGTAAAGTCATAAAATTCCATGGTTCCAGTCACCACCAACCAGTGATTGATTACCATTTTCCCATGGTTTTCCCATGGGTTTTCCCATAAAATCACCATTTTCCCATGGGTTTTCCCATAAAAAAATCCACCAGTCAGCACCAACCAGTGATGGTTCAATCTTAGTAAAACCGCCTGTTCTCGCAGGAGACGTAGGAGCTCGGATTGCATCTCCAAGTCCTGCGGCGAGTTTGTTTCAAGTTATTTCTGAATAACATAATAGTAGTACCTGAATATGATAAGTATTTAAATGTTGGATATAATATAATATAAATATAATATAAATATAATATAAATATAATATAAATATAATATAAATATAGTATAAATATAATATAAATATAATATAAATATAATATAATATAATATAGTATAAATATAGTATAAATATAATATTAATATAATATAAATATAATATAATATAATATAGTATAAATATAGTATAAATATAATATTAATATAATATAAATATAATATAATATAATATAATGACATTAAGATTTTAATACTTACAGTGTTACAGTACAGATTAGTATAATCATTTTAAGTAAGATATAGTGGAGAAAGTAAGATATAGTGGAGAAAGTATGCGCTCAGAAATGCTGCCCCCTAACACTAGGGTTGCCACAATCATATGCAATACACTGCATCCCTACTAGAACTCAGCTAAGATATAGTGTATCATAACGATGGGTGTATCATATTTCAGACTACATACTATAATGTAACAGTAGTGTAACCACATAAAATGTCATAACAAGTATGATATGTTGTAATAGTAAAATGGAATATAGTTTATCATATCATAACAGTATAATATATGTGTAGTTTATATTTACCATAGTGTCTGGAAATTTAAATGTATATACAGTATAAGATATAGTCTAGTCAAATCTAGTAGAGATTTGGGTGAATGATGTTAGATTGTATGCAATATAATATCTAGCCATAAGATTACAATATATATATTATATATATATACTGTACACTTTCAGTTTATAAAATCATAACAATACCTTTGTTAAATCATAACCATTAGATCCCATTCATTCCCATTAAGTCACCATAAAAAACCCATTAAGTCACCATAAAAAACCCATTAAGTCAACGTAATACACATTGGCAGTTAAAAGAACGAGCTATGGAGATATTTTTCAGGAAACTCTTGGGATCGGTGTTTTTTCAGTCAGTTTTACCAACTGGGCATACTATTTGGGGGGATAGATACCATATAATATATGGGTAAATGTATATATATACCATTAATATGGGTTTAGTACATATACAACTGGGCATACTGGGCATACTGGGCATATATATATATATAATTATGAATGCCTTATATGTATATATCAAAATAATTTATAAAAAAAAATATTCTAAAATTAAGAAAATTTATGTATGTATGTATGATGAAAAATATTTATAAATCCCTTCTAAATGGTTTGATGACCCCAATATGGGTACACAAAATCCAACTTTTCATAACATACCCTCTAGTAAATTAACAGTTCGACCCTGGCAGTTGTCGGGGATGGAAGATGAGTTTCCTCTACAAATTGGTGATTTTCAGGGTCCAACTATCAAAATTTACAAGAGGGTATTGCTGGCTCATTAAATGTCCCCATTGAACATCACCCAACCATTGGGTATATGGTCTATAATGGCTACTATAAGGTGATGTCCAATATTCCCAAAATGGGACAGTTACCAACCCCTGAGTCGATTGAAAAATGTCACCGGCGCAGCTTTCGGTGGGAGGTTTTGAACTCACTTCCAAATTACTTGAACACTATTATAGATACCCTCTGGTTATTTAACATAGCCATGGAAAATAGCCCCTTTATAGATGGTTTACCTATTAAACATGGTGATTTTCCATGGCTATGTTAAATAACCAGATGGTATAACTTGAAATTGGGGTTTAACTACTATGTATCTATGTATAATATGGGAGATGTTGAGAAAAGCCACGGGGCTTCCAAAAAAAAAGCGCCGCAATGCCTGGATCCACATCGGGTTTCACCAACCATAATGGGTGTTAATATAAATGATATTAACACCATTTAGTACCCATTATGGTTGGTTAAACAACCACAATGAATATCATGGATACAATTGAATATGTTTTTTGAAAAAAAAACTACGGATCAACGCTCGGCCTAGCCTTGTCTCATCCGGCGAGGGACTTGTCCATCACATGTTGAATACAGTAAATCGAATTACTTGGCAGTTTTCGATCCAATTCCCTCAAGATAAACCTGGTTAATGTATGTTGATATCCATTCATAGTGCTTAATAAATGGTTAATATCTACCAATTGCATCTAATTCTGGATGGTGGTTGAGCCCTACCCCTCTGAAAAATATGAGTTCGTCAGTTGGGAAAATTGACATTCCCAACTGAATGGAAAGTCATAAAATTCATGTTCCAAACCACCAACCAGATATATACTTGTTTCCAAATGAAATGACTGTTGGAAAGACTTGGTTTAAATCTCAGATGTTTGGAAATCTATACTTGGCTATCCCAGATTCTATGAGTGCATAATGATCATAATGGATCTCATTTGCAATTGGCCTGTGATTGTTGTTATTACCTTTCCACATGAGTTGTCTGAACATGGGGGTATATCCAAATATATCCATCCAATATATATCCAAATATCCAAGTTATGGCCATCGAAGAATAGGGAAAACGTCTTTCTGAAACTGGCTGGATTTGCCGGTGATGTTGAAAAATGTGCCATTGGCTTCGAGTGAGACTTCATGGTGAAAGTAAAATTCACGGAGATTTAACATATTTTAACATCCCGTATTTATTGGTTTCGTTGGAAAATCTGAGCCGGAAACCATGTCTGGTTGGTGGTTTCAACCTACCCCTCTGAAAAATGATGGAGTTCGTCAGTTGGGAAAATTGACATTCCCAACTGAATGGAAAGTCATAATCCAGTCATGTTCCAGTCACCACCAACCAGCTATAGATGGTTCATCCCACTATTTATCTAGGTAAAGTCATAAAAATTCCATGGTTCCAAAGCACCAACCAGATGTATTTGACCATTCATTTTTAGAGCTTTCCGGCTTCCGAGTTTCCAGCCTCCCATGACTTCTTCCATCAACTCCAATGACTAAGGGCGAGTGAGTTTCGCCACGTTGAATCCCGTTGGGTTTTCTGACGGTCAAAGCCGAAAAATTTTGGCAGTGAAAAAAAAACAAGTGTGTTGTGCTTTCAAGTCATAGCCTCCAGCAATTAGTTCATATGATTCATATGGCTTGCTGGAAAATCCACCGAACTTACTTCGATGAGTTTATACAGCGATTTTCCCAGCTATAAACCTCCGTTTTGACCGGAGATCTATCCATTTATATCCCGCTAGTATTGGTTAAGTAATATCAGTCATGAATCCATATGAATCCCATTAAATCCAATGAAAATTATGCCGCTCATCCATTTATGGACTTAGTTATATTTAGTTCAATTATGTTTGATTGACTTCATGGAAATGTGCTGATTCCCAAAAAAGAACATGAAATCAATCTAGGAATGTTCAAACTACCCTCTGGTTATTTAACATAGCCATGGAATCCATGGCCCATAGAAATAGATGATTTTCCCAGCTAGAAACCTTCATTTAGTTTGGGGATTTTCCAGTTCGCTAGGAAAATCCCAACCATAAAAGGAGGTTTCTAGCTGGGAAAATCATCTATTTCTATGGGCAATTTTCCAGTTCGTTATGTAACAAATAACCAGATAATCCCTTATAAATGGAGGTTTTAATGGGAAAAAAAAACTATTTCTATGGGCAATTTTCCATGGCTATGTTAAATAACCAGATGGTACTACTAACCAGGCTTACTAACCACTTCAGTGGAACGATCCAAGTCCCATTTCAGCTCCGGGTCACATCCCGTCCTCCTGTTGTGTGGAGGATTCAGTGGCCGCACTCCTGGCGATCCAACGGTGAGGAGGATTTTTCACGTACACAACCTGAGTAAGTCGAGAAAAAATTATCAGGTTTAACATGGTTTAACTAGAGAAAATGGTGACTTAACTAGAGAAAATGGTGATTGAACTAGAGAAAATGATGATTGAACTGGAGAAAATGCTGATTGAACTGGAGATTTTTTGGTGAATTTAACTAGGGGAAAGTGGTGAAAATGATGATTTAGCGAAGAAAAACTGAGATTTACTATATACTTAGCCTGGGATAAAATGGAAAGGTGAAACCCGTTCGGAAAAAATCTCATCATGCTGGGTTTTCCACATCGCTTTGTTTCAGTTTACAGAATAATTTAACTTCATTCAACACTGAAAAAAATGTTTGATATTCAATATTCCAAGTTATAGCTGCTTGGTGGTATACCTACCCCTCTGAAAAAGATGACTTCGTCAGTTGAGATTATGAAATTCCCAATATACGGTCCAAGTCATTGTCCAAGTCATGGTCCAAAGCACCAATCAGATAGCAATTCTTAGTGGACAATTGGAGAATCCAACTGGAGAAAATGATGGAAAATGATGGAAAATGATGATACACTGGATAGAAAAAGCACGTCTTCTACAATGATCCCCAATGATCCCAAAGGGATGTCTTTTCAAAGATCTGAAAAAGCCCTGGTTTTTACGGATGAAAAATCATGGCTTTGGGTCATCGGCATCTATAGATCTTTTGATCGGCGTTAATACCGCTATAGCATTTTTTATGGACAAGCCCATATAGTATCTATGTATTTACTATAGTTCTATCCATCCGTCTATGGGTGTGAGTCAAGATTGGTATACCTGCTACCTACCTCCAAAAATGGATATATAGGCTGGGTGTACTCTGAAAGTGACCAGCAAATAGTTCCTGGTCCTGAAGTTTTGACCGATACCCATACCCTCTGGTTATTTAACATGCAGTAGCTATGGAAAATGGCCCGTTTATCGATAATTTGGGATGATTTACCTATGAAAAATGGTGATTTACCATCTCTACGTTAAATTACCAGAAGGTATATTCGCAAAGAAAACATGTTGGTTGGTAATCTATTCTTGCCCATCACTTGCACCATGCCCAAAAATCAGCTGGAAATGGAAGGTTCGGGGAAAATAGCTTTGGGTTCGCTTGGTGGAATAGTTGCCATCATTGGTGAAATGTAGTGCAAGAAACCTTGTTGGATTATTTGAGATGGAAACAATCAAGAAAAACAATATCAGGACTCGCTTGGCGATGAGGTTTGGGCTGAGAGTGAGGTTGAACAATCATTATGATAATACGACGACGATGCTGCTGATGATGATGACGATGATGATCGTCATCATCATTCTACTCAATTAATACTAATCAGTGTACACTACTTATCAGTGTTGCTATGAGTATTGTCGCTGTTAATATGAACGTTGTCATATGATCACAATTGAAGTTGAAATTAGAGCATCGCGCCTTCAGATTTAGCTGACACCTCAAAGTCGGCCCATGTCGAAAATGGAAATTGAAATTCCAAAACCAGCCCTTGGGGGTTCTGAAAACACACAAAAAAAAACAAATACCCTCTGGTTATTTAACATGTAAACCATCTATAAATGGGCCATTTTCCATGGCTATGTTAAATAACCAGAGGGTATTTCGAGATTGTTACCCTTACAATTCCCATTATGGTTCGATTCCTGAAAAAAAACACCTCGACCATCCTCGACCTTACCTTGAAAGTCGACCTCAGAGCCCTCAAGCATCGACGTCTTAGCTCATTTTCATAACCCCCAATTCGGTAGAGCTCCTCTGGTTGGTGGTTGAGCCCTACCTCTCTGAACAATGATGGAGTTCGTCAGTTGGGGTTGCTATGCCCAACTGAATGGAGAGTCATAAAATTCACGTTCCAAACCACCAACCGGTCCTTTTTTTCACCAATCAACCTTATATTAACCAAATCCCCCTTATAACTTATATCAACAAAATCCCCCTTAATAGCATTTAATAGCCATTATAATAACATATGATAACCATATATCTGGGTAAATTATAATATTTCACCAACCTGAATTAAGGCTATTTGGGAATGATTTCCCTTATTAACCAGGATTCCAGTGAGGGAGACCAGTGAGGTCGTTATAATTTACCCAGATATGAGATAACCAACATAATATGATAACCATATGGCAGTGTGTCAAAACCTGGTACCCCTGTAGTTCACATCAAAATAGCTGGGATTTATGGATGTTCATCCCACTATAGTAATGGTATTTTCATAGGTATTGATCCATCCCCATATATTAACCAATCAACCAGGCGATTTTCATGGCTCAACATCCCTGTCAAAAATCCTCACTCCAACACGCATTGGTGGAGTGGGGGAGCGAGCCCGGCGGAACGCCGCATCGGGGTCCTGCGGCACTGTGCAGCAGCCCCGTGAATTGTAAGGAACCAGGGTGATTTATAGTGGATTAATGGGATTTTATAGTGATTCAATGGGATATTAATGGGATATATCCTCTGGAATATTTATCAATGGATTGGTTTTGTTGGGAAAATCTTAACCGGAAACCATGGTTAAAATACCATCAAATATAGAGGTTTCCGGTTTCAATTTTCCCATCATCCAGTTCTATGAAAATAAGGATAGAGCAGTTTTTCTGGGAGGATATGACATGATTTTACCATATTTTACCATTGAATTTCCAGGTTCAAGGTTTGTCTATCTATTTTGGAGCTGCACCATATGGGACAACGCCATATTCTTCGCGGCCAAATGCCAAAGAACATCAAAGAACACAAACTGGTCAACCTCTGACCAGGGTATCATTGTAGCTTTGGATATCAGCAACCAAGCGGATTTGTTGCAAAGGGTGGGTCTTTAAAGCAACCCTTTGATAATGCAACATAAGAAAACCATCATTATTAGAAAACCATACGAAAATGATGCAAACTCAGAGTCTAAACTTGAACACGATGATCTCTTGGCCCAGAATGATACGCTTTGTGAAACCAAAAAATACATGAAAAATGGCTATGGGTCAAAATTGAGTACCACAAGACTAAAATATGTGGTCCAAGTCAAAATATGTGACACCCAAATGGCAACAAATTCAGCTTTGAACTGGTGACAGTACTCTATTCTATTTCACCAACACGGCAAGGACAAGGCCAATCAAGCTCACCAACAGCTTGACAAAAATGCCATTCAGAAATGCTTCTAAGATGTTCTAAGTTCTATATAATGTGGAAAATGCACAAGAACCCAATATATGTTGTTACTCGAGACATGATTCTATATCTTTTTTCATGTTTATTGTCTTACAATGTGGTAAACCCAATGTTTTATACATAAGACAATAACTGTTTGGTGGTTTCAGTCCCTCTGAAAAATATGAAAGTCAGTTGGGATTATGACATTCCCAATACATGGAAAAATAAAATTCCTGTTCCAAACCACTAACCAGATCATTTATTCTATCTTTGAACAAATACTGTTTCTGATGGTTTAATCAGATTACCCACAATAAACATGTATGATAACCATATATATTAACCACTCAACCAGGCGATTTTCATATGGCTCAACCATCCCAAAGAGAAGGCCCTGCCGGGATTTCGTCGACCTCATCCAGCCAATCCACCAAGGTGGGATGATCCCTCAGCGATGACAACAACATGCGACGATGACGAATTTGGAACAGATCACCTATATGGCAAAGTCATTCTTGGATAAAAGTTTTAGGAACATTTTTTTCAGGACATATTCTGGAATTTTAAAATTTTACATATTTTCCACTTTACATAGACATCAATAAATTGAATACCCTCTGGTAAACATACCAGCATAACTATGGAAAATCACCATGCTATTAATGGGTATATCCACTATTTCTATGGCGATTTTCAATAGCAACTGTTAGTTTACCAGAGGGTATATCATTAAATTTCACTACATCCCATTAAATCCCATTAAACCTCCATTAAATCCCATTAAACCTCCATTAAATCCCATTAAACCTCCATTAAATCCCATTAAACCCCATTAAATCTCCATTAACCCCCATTAAACCCCATTAAATCTCCATTAAACCATAGGGTATCGTAGTTAACCAAGGATCAACCGAGACGTAGCTTTTTCTCAAGCCAGGGACACCAGCCAGGGGCCCAGTGCCATGGGATGCCGATCGAGAAAATAAAAGATGGACCATTCGAGCAAAATTACAAGATGTGTTACTGGTAAGTTTTTTACATACATAATAAGTCTATATATATATTGTATGTAATATATATTATATGTAATATATATCATACGTAATATATATATATCATATGTAATATGTATATATAATAATAATATATATATAATATTGAGACTGTAGCCCAAAAAATTGAATGGTCCTTTGTCGTATACACCCGAAATGACCAGCCGATTGAAGTTAGTCCCCATTGGCACAATGGGTTTTGTTGTAAGTCTCCATTCATAAGGCTTGATGGGAATAAATCGCCCTTTGATTTCCATGATAACTAAGTCAACTAAGAATCGGATTCGACCGGCAATAACCGTTAAATATAAGATTAATTATACCATATATATCCCATACTCATCCCATGATTATCCCATATATTTTTCTTATTAAACCATATAAACCGGCAGCTAAACTGAGACGAAGCTCGAACGGGGACGTTCTCTGGGCGGATCATGCCAACTTGTTTAAGACTTGTTGTTGATGTAGTAGACCCAATAAAACCCTAAGGACTTTATTGGATCTATATTGAAAATACTAAAGATTAGGGGCATGTATTATGGTTTGTTCTTGGGTATCCAGCTACTAGTTCCAATCATTCATATCAAATGAACAGTGTTCAACACCGGCAACGTCGTCCTTTTATGCTGGCTGGTCAAGAACGGGTTTCCCAGCTCATTGATTGTGATAATCCCTAATCTGTTGGATAGAAAACAAAAGCACATCATCAACCAACAATCAGTTTATCATAATTTATCAGTTAGATTCAATTAGTATATCCCCATGTTTGAGGCTGAAAACGTCTTGAAATCCCTGATAATTAATCATCAATCAACAGGGGATTAGCCGCCACTGCTGGGCCACCGCACGGAGCGTTCGAGTTTTCGCCTAACGAAAAACTTCGTCGGATGTGGGGAACTGAACCCGTCCGGTGGTTGCCCATTCCGTAGAACTACGACGGATGGCCCGAGAGCGTAGAGGAGCATAGTGAGAGGTATCGGTATAAATATGAAGATCTTATAGCATGAAGCATAAATATAGAAATATACGATGATGCCTAAAATGAAGAGACATGGTGCAGACATGTTGTGAAAAAGTAGGTACATATGAAGAAATTGAAGGAGAAAGAAAAGAAAGATGAAATAATTGAGACACAGGAAGAAGGATTGAGACAAACATTTTTACATACGAGCATGCTCATACATACAAACATGCCTCACACAACTGTGATTTTACACACAGATTCTTTACCGCGCCAACACTTTTACACACAATCGCTGTTACGCACAAACACTGTTACACACAAACACTTTTACACACGGACGCCTTTACACAAACGCTTTTACACACAGAAGCTTTTAAACACAAGCACTTTACACACAAGCACTCGTACACATTCACACACAGACGCTCATACATACAGAAGCTTTTGCACACAGATGCTTTGCACACAGAAGTTTTTACACACAGATGCCTTAACACACAGACGCTTTTACACACAGAAGCTTTTACACTCAGACGCTTTTAACACACAGACGCCTTTACACCAGAAGCTTTTACACAGAGAGAGCGAGAGAGAAGGAGAGAGAGTGAAGATGAGAAGATGAGAAGATGAGAAGATGTGATGAAGATGTGATGAAAATGTAAACATATGAAGATGTATGGCAGACCTCCACTATTAGAAGAACTCGTCCCTCAGACGCTCTCGGGAAAAATGCCAAAAAATACTGTATGATAAGAATATATTATTGTCATAATATAGTCACAATATAGTCATATATAATATGTATATATATATATACACCATCGATTTATAAATCGTTCACATACTTTTAAAGGTACAATCCCCACTAAAATGAGGCAGGCCTAATCTGATATGCACCCAAACTGACCATCACTGACAGATCATCGGCCAAAATCATCACCAAAAAACTATCGCCATAGGAAAATATCACCGACAACACTACCAGCTACCAAGAAAATCACCAATACCCTCCGGTATTCAGTAGTAGCAATGGAAAATCCCCTATAAATGGAGGTTTTAATGGGAAAATCAGCTAGAAATGGGGTATCGCCAATTGCCACATTTGATCATCAGATGGTAATCTCCCCATGTTCAAACAGAATCACTAAAAACGATTCACCAGTAGAAACACCAAAATATCTATCCCTCCCAAAGAATAGACCCAGCACAGC
Organism: Cladocopium goreaui; assembly: GCA_947184155.2. Lineage (NCBI taxonomy): Eukaryota > Dinophyceae > Suessiales > Symbiodiniaceae > Cladocopium > Cladocopium goreaui. The sequence continues at coordinate 67,074 of CAMXCT020000269.1, read as the reverse complement.
AAAATGGAAAAAAATCCCCTGAATCTGCGATAGACCCTGCCGTGAGTTGGGCCATTTGGAAGACTACCCTCTGGTAAACATACAAAAAGCTATTGAAAATGGCCATAGAAATAGTGGATTTACCCATTGAAAATGGTGATTTTCCATAGTTATGTTAGTTTACCAGAGGGTACTTGCATCTAAAAATTGGTTTTTCTTAGGGTCTATGTCGATTGGGACGAATCGTATTGGTTACTATCCTGTTGCTTCACAAACTAGTTGATATCCCAAAAAAACAGCGTTCAATTTGGCCTCTGTCGTTTCATTTTTTCAATCCCCGTTGGTTCATAAGATGCTAAGAACAGGATGTTTCAAATGCATGAAAATAATACACAAGAATAATCAACCATCATGTATCAGTTATATCCACTTATATCCCATTATGGTTGATGGTTAAAACCATTGAAAACCCCTATAATCATCTAAAATGATGGTATAAATGATTGAGGATATAGATTACCCGTCTTGATGGTGAAAAAAAGACCTACTTAAATATGCCTCACCCTCCGGTAAACTAAGATAGCTGTCGAAAATAATCAGTTTTTTTTTCGGTAAATCAATGAACTAAACAACCATTTTCAATATATTGATCATCATTTATCAGTTATATCCACTTATACCGCCTTATGGTTGATGGTTAAAACCATTGAAAACCCCTATAATCATCTAAAATGATGGTATAAATGATTGAGGATATAGATCATCATATTTATCAGTTATATATCCAATGGTTAAAACCCTACTTAACCAAAGCCTTCAATTATCCCCCGAACCAACGGGATAGCTGCCAGCTAGGCTGCCTCTGTCTGTGCGCGTCCACCAAGGTGGCAACTCCACCGGAGGACTGCGGCGTGGATATCATCAGGTGAGAATTATCATCAGGTATCATATCCATTGGTTAATAGATACCTGATGGATAATTATAATTAACCAATGGATAGTATATGATAATAGAACGTATATGAACAATAAAAAATAATATAGTTATAATGAACCATTTATAATGCTTAGTATATGATAATTAACCATACTATAATGGAACCACTATTATCATAATACATTATAGTATGATAATGGTTAATAGTGGTTCCATACTATATGATAATGGTTAGTATTATGAACTAACATTGTGAGAATCCATTGGTTAATAGTGGTTCATAATGGTTAGTATATGATAATTATAGAACGTATATGAACATATCAGGTTAGTATACGATCACTATAGAACATATCATACAAAATTTCCTATAATGATTAGTATCATATCCATGTTTATAGTGGTTAGTATATGATCAGAATTGATTTCATATCTAACTTCATTGAGTTCTTAGTTGATATTCCAGTTTTGTTGAGAACATGTTACAAGGTGAGGCCCGATGATCCATAGTGCACCAAGTTCTGTGCGTCTTCGCAAACTCGAGCACCGGGGGCCAAAAATCTTTTAGCAAAAGAGTGGTTCATGTATCTTGATACATTCATATCTATTAATAGATATTAACCACCATGAATGGATATTAACCATCACTATAAATAGATATTAACCATTAATATCCATTCATGGTGGTTAATATCTATTTTCATAATGATTCATACTGGAATCCACATGGATTACCCTCCAGAAATTCACCAGTTTGTCATGGAAAATAGCCCGAAAAAAACGTTCGATGATGGAACCCGATTGAACATCGTCTCGATCGTCCCGAGCAAACTGTTAAATTACCCAAGGGTAATCCATATTGATCCCATTTATTAATTATTAATTGGTGGTTTCAACCCCTCTGAAAAATGATGGACAACTCGTCAGTTGGGATGACATTCCATTCCCAACTTTTTCTGGAAAGTCATAGTCCAGTCATGTTCCAAACCACCAACCAGATTATTATCTATTACCACCATAAATTAAACATGTTTACTATTAATCCACTATTAATCCATATTACGATCTATTACCACCCATTTATTACTTACTATCTATTACTATCTATTCACAGGCACTCTTTTAACAGCGGATGAGACATTCGCTGTAGCCAGAACCGGAAATTTGGATCAACGACCGTCGTGTGAAATGTGTCGATGCCTCCTGGGTCGGTGGCAAGGCTAGTGAGAAATACCTGTCCATGATCTCCTGTGATATTGGTGATGAATTCCATCATTCCATAGTCTATCATTACACTTTGATGATGAATTAGCAGCCACATACGGATAGTGATTGTAATCTATGTCTTCAAGTGTCTCCACTCTGAAGCATCAACAAAAGACCCATTTTTCTCCCATCTCATCCCAATGAACCATGGTGGCCGTGGTGATAGGTTCCTATGGGGTGAAACTCACCTTGTTAGTTGATAGTTTCACGATGGTGAAAACTCCTATAACTAGTTGGGTGATAGGACGCTTTCCCATTCCTATGGGACCAGGATTGCGCATCCCATGTAGCACCAAACTGGGCAGCCAGACACGACGAAATTGTATGGCCTGAGGCAACTGAGGAACGACCGGACTGTGATGACTGGGATATCTTGTCCCTTCGAAGTATCTGGATATATATTGGATCCATAGGGATACCCTCTGGTAAACATACAAAAAACTATGGAAAATCACCATTGTTCATGGGAAAACTCACTATTTCGACTGGGCCATTTTCAGTAGTTTTTTGTATGTTTACCAGAGGGTATTTCATTAAATTTCATTAAATTTCATTAAATTTCATTAAATCTCCATTAAATCCCATTAAACCTCCATTAAACCTCCATTAAATCCCATTAAATCCCATTAAACCTCCATTAAACCTCCATTAAATCCCATTAAATCCCATTAAACCTCCATTAAACCATTTTCCATACTGCATTAAGTGTGTGGTTTTTGTTAACTTTCTGCTTCACCGCTTCTCCAAGAAATCGGAGGCAAGAGCTGCCACACCAGGGCTAGCCGCGAAATCCGCGAAGTTGAAGCCCTAGTGGTTGATGGGAAATATCACCACTTTAATAGGTAAATCAACTATAAATGAACCATTTTCAATAGCTAATCTCTGATTGGTGGAATAACTGATTATTGAAATAACCAGTTGTACTATTGTGTATTAATGGTACTAATGTGTATTATTGGGTGTATTATTGACTAATGTGTATTATTGGGTGTATTATTGAGTGTATTAATAAGCATATTATCAATATATCCATTATATTAATGGTAGTAATACTATTCTGCTTGGTGGTTGAGCCACCTACCCCTCTGAAAAATAATGGAGTTCGTCAGTTGGGATGATGATTCTCAACTGAATGGGAAAACAAAAAATGTTCCAAACCACCACACTACTTGGTTTTGTCTGAAAATCAGGGTACAATACTATAATAGCCCAAAATGATCCAAACTCTTCCAACATAGAGAAGCCAATGGTTCTTGAACATCATGTTCCCTATTATTATGTGATTGCCATAAATGGTATCCCCGAAAAACACAGCTCCAGCCTTATTGCACCACCTTTCTGCATTGACAATGACCGCAATGACGCACCATTGCTATCAGCTATAATCCGAAAAAATGGGGGGTCCATAAATCGATGATTTAGTGGTACCGGTACCTCCCATTTTAGGAAACCCCCAAAAGTGTGCTTGGGTATGGAACCAACCACGACGAGATATTCAACACCCACACTTTCAGGAACTTAAATTACTGTGAACATCATAACAACTGTCAACAAGAACCATCACTCTACCACCATAACTGATGTATGTATATCCAACAACTCTAAACTTCTAGATCACAAGTTCCCATCGCCATCCACTTTTCATACCTCTACACGGTATCTCATTGTTTCACAATTTCTCTATTGATCTATCTACTTACCAATCTATCTATCCCAATGTCCCAATCTGATCGTATATCTATTTCTAAATGTATCTCATTTTGGTATGTCCCAAATTTCGAAAATGGGTTCTTGATTTTCGTAGATGGGTCAATACCCAATTGGTAAACATCAAAATAGCTGGTAGATGGATGGTAATCCTCTATGGTCCCATAAGTTTTAACCTATGGACCTATTGTATAAATATATTATAACCATATTTAGGGGAATAACATGGAATAACCATCCATTAACCAACTATTTTAGGGTACCAAAGGAATGGGGTCCCAAAGGTTTTGACCCACTGGGTGCCAGGCATTTCTTGCATGGGACTTTCGCGATACTGCTGATGCCGTGCCTGGGACTTTCGGCCAAAGATTGGGAAAACTATGGTGAATTCATAGGAACAGATTGGTTCAAATCCATTTCGGCTGCATTCCCCAATTTTTTCGATTCAATCAGCTGGAAAATCCATTTTAATCCTTTCGAAACTTGTTTTTTTTCCATTTTTCTTGACTTTTCACCAGCGTTTTCTACCCAAAATTCCCCCGTCCTTCGTTGATTTCACCGGTGGCCCCGGTGGCACCTGCGCCTTGGCCTTGGAACAGGGTCTGAGGCGCGTCAGGACCAGGCCCAAGAACTCCGGAGCCTTGGACGCCATGAGCCATTCCAGGTATCGGGGGTAATCCATATATGTATATAGTATATGTATGTATATATGTATATATGTATCTATGTATATATGTATATATGTATATATAGCATATGTATGTATATATATATAATATAGTGTGTATATATATAATATAGTGTGTATATATAATATAGTGTAAAATAGTAAATATACTGATTGGTGGTTTCAACCCCTCTGAAAAAAATAAGTTCGGATTATTGATTATAAATGTATATAGTATATATATATAGTATAAATGGATTCGTAGTCTAAATTATATTATATGTATATGTATAAGTATTAGGATACACATATACAATATAATATAAACATATATATATATATATATTTGCATCGGTATTATTATATAGTGTGTATATATATACATATAATAATCGAGTTATGGTATAGTTAAACCATATTGGATCATTCTAGTCTAGTATAGATATTGTGATATTTATCCGAACAATGATATAGTAGAATTATTAGTGATATTGTTATATAAACATTATCATTATTACTACGGAATGTAATATAAGTAAGTGATATTCCATTATTTTTTAGGGTAGTACTTACTATATGTTATTATGAAATATGGTTGTATAGTTTACCCTATAATATAAGAATAAAAAACATAATTAAGAATATAAGTAATATATGGCTGTACTGTATTTATTTATAAAAATATATATATCTTAATACTAATACCTATAATATAAGAATATACCCTGTGGATCATAAGTTTGTGGTTTTTGCAAACTCAGCCGATAAGTTTTTGAATCTCACAACTTATGATCACATTCCCAAAAGTTTGGCTATTTGCATACTTCACGGAAATCCGATTTTTGACACATTTAAATTTAGTAGTGGAAATCATATTTCCAACGCCCGCAAACCCTGTGTCTCGCCGTCGCTAAAACTGTCCTATGTCACGTTCGAAATTTGAATTTCGTGCAGGCGAAACGCGTTTTTTTCTATTTTCACTCTGAAAAAAATGCATTTTAACATATTTTAACCTGCTGCCACCAATGAATTTGAGCACGTGCATTTTGCGTAGCAGGCGCGGTGTTTTGCGATGGTTGTAAAAATATCATTTTCATTTTCGCTAGCAGGCGCGGGATTCTCGCATTGTTTGATGTGTTGAAAGTGCGATCTTTTATGTTTTTTTCGTGGTTCATGGTTGTGCGTATTTTTTTCTTCATTGAACGGCACGTTCATTTTGCGTGGCAAGCGCAGTGTTTTGCGATGGTTGAAAAAGTATCAGTTTCATTTTCTCTGGCAGGCGTGCGGGATTTTCACGTTTGCTGATGTCTCTAAAATGTGAATGTTCATTTTGTTGTTTTGTGGTTCATGTCTTTCCTTGTTTTTCTTTCAACGGAAGATTATTTGTCTTTCAGAGTTTCAACGTGATGGATTTTTTTGTATCTGTTATGTTCCCCTTTTTCGTTTTGGGGGGTGGGGCGATAATAACATTCTCACCGCGCCTATCATGTTGCGCTTTGAAACTTCCTGTGGCACCCACATCTACCAAAAAAGTCAGCCAAGATCCCTAGCAATTCTTAATTTATGATAATTTATGTGGTTCCAATGGTTTTCTCATGGTTTTCTCATGGTTTTCCCATGGTTTTCCCATGGTTTTCCCATGGTTTTCCCATGGTTTTCCCATGGTTCCGAGACCGGGACCATGTTCCAAAGCTTGGACTCAGAGTCCGTCGGCATGACACCTGACGCGTAAGATGACACCTGGTAACAACGATACTGTTGGATAGTATTATGATACAGTTTTAACACTATACATGAATAATACTAATTAGTAATATAATGACACTGTTACATATTATGACACTGTTACATATTATGACACTCTTACATATTATGATACTGTGGTAACAGCAGGAAACCAATACTGCTGTAACATGTTATGTCAAATATTAGTAACAACGATATAATGTAATACCAGTAGGACCATGGTATCATGGTGGCAGTAATGGCCCAGCAGGTCAGTGAAGCGCCCTGAATCAACAGATGTGATCTGGCACAGCCCAGATTATACCAGTCATAATGGTAATATATAACTATGTATACCAGCTATAATGACCTTCCTATATTATGGTCATAAATTCATAGCTATACCAGTTGGGATTATAACTATACCAGTTGGGATTATAACTATACCAGTTGGGATTATAGTTATATATCTATATATTATATACTTACTGGTGCTAAACGCAGGGAATTTTCGGGAATGATCCATAATCACTAGTAATAATCATCCCAGCAACCCCCAGTAGCAAGCCATCCATTCCCTACTAAGCACCAGTAAGTAATTGGGGGTTACCAACTATAATGGCTTTATAATGGGTTTATAATGTGTGTCTAATGGGTTTATAATGGGTTTATAATGGGTGTCTAATGGGTTTCTAATATCCCAATGGTTAGGATATTTGGATATTGAGATAACTGTGACTATAATGGGAATATAATGGGGGTTAAGCAACTACAATGGGTCTATAATGGCTTTATAATTGGATGTCTATATTTTCTATTTATTGAATAGTTTCATTTGCAATCTACTGTATATATATATCTTGGATTTTTGCTCGAACCTTTCCTCACCAGATTTTTCCCACGGGGAGTGATTTCCTCTACTCAGCATCTGGGTTTTAAGCGAATCAAGATATTCAATGGATATATATAATGGCTTTAAAAATGTGTGTGTGTATATATATATAAGAATGATTTTCATAAGTATCCTTTGCTGAGCATTCAATAACCCAAGATTATATCGAGGATATAATCGTGATACTCTAATGGTTCTTTATTGGTGATTTTTCATGGGATATGTTATGCTTAATATCCATGTCTGTATGATGAAAATAATGGGATCAAATGCGATACCCTCTGGTAAACTAACAGTTTGCGAACTGGAAAATAACCATCTTTAAGTTCGGTAAATCAACTATTTCTATGGGCAATTTTCTATGTCGCAAACTGTTAGTCATTACCAGAGGCTAAATGGGGGGATTTCCCTCCAGTGTCATCAACTGCTGGGCAACCCCCGATGTTTCTCCCATCTTCGGGTCCCAGGAAGCCATGTTTGATGACAAGGATAAGCTCATGAGGGGTCCCATCAACTGTTGGTTTATTGATGACTGGCTTTAAGATCCTGAATTATTCTTCGAAATTTCCTGGGTTTATGTAAGATCATGAATTATTTCTCGAATTTTCATAAACATCTTCAACATTCATGGGCACCACTTCGTAGGGCTTCGTCGTGTATTCTTGATGCTTTTCATGGACCAAGTCAGGGGATTCTGAGTGGCTTCTCCCCTTTCATGGGGGTATCTCAAATATGACTTTGGCAAACGAAACTATGGATACTACTATCTATTGAGGCAAACCCAATGTCATACACCCTATGTTCAAAATCTATACATATATATATAGTATGTTCAACATGAAATTCAAGAAAAGATTCAATAACCAAAATGGGTTCTAACCTGTAGGTATATCATCAAGTTTTGAGCTATTGTTATGAACGGTTAAGCTACTGAATAAAAAGATATTGTTTTCCCACCTGGCAACATCCAGCTCTTACGCCTCCTCCCCCTCCCTCCTCCTTGGCAATGATTCTTGGATGGTACCCCAATTGAAGAGCCGTTTGGGCTTTCTGAATTCAGTGTTGACATTAATCTAATATGTTACTTGTTTGGATTCTTGGCGAATAATATGATGGACTAACATTAAATTCATTGAATATCCAATCATCCACTAATCCAGTAGAATATTAATTTGATTAACATTAAATATCCAATCATCCACTAATCCAGTAATTATATGGATGTATATAGAATATTGGTTCTATTGGATAGTGGACTTTAATCTTCCAGTTTCATCAGAGCTCCGAAGAACGCCCCAAGCTTCGAACCGCATTGGAAAGGAGCGCAGAAGCCCCAACCTCGACATGTGAGTTGCTGCAATGGCAATGTATGATGTGTTCATTTTTTTCTTGGCTTATATTATGGTATATGTCTGAAATTCATGTTGAAGAAAGGGTGCCTGATACTTATAAAAACAAGCTTGGACAAGTCCTCATAGGTTCACCGATTCACCGGCAATGTTGCTGGGAAATCCCCTATGACGGTTTTGATGGGACAATCTGGGACAATCACCGATGGTTAAATCGATATAATTCAATATAATTCAAGATAATTCAGAGTGTTTTTTTGAAGTTCGCCCACTTTGGAACCAGATTCTACTTACCATCTGGTTATTTAACATAGCCATGGAAAATCACCATTTATAGTGGATTTTCCCATTGATAGCATGGTGGATCTTTCCATAGTTATGTTTGTTTGTTTACCAGGCCGGGTAAGTCTAACATATCCTAACAAATCCGAACCATGAGTAACATATTATAATCCATTATTATTATCCATTATAATCCACTATTAACCATCATTAGATACTATTAGTCAGTTGGTATTATATTAGATTATTAATGGGTAACTATTAGATACTAACTAACTGATGGTAACTGATCATGGGTAGATACCCTCTGGTAAACTAACATAACTATGGGAAATCACCATGCTATCAATGGGTAAATCCACTATTTCAATGGCCATTTTCAATAGCTATGTAACAAATTACCAGAGGGTACTATTAGATTATTCAATGCCCATCAGTTGCCTTCAAAAACGATCCCACCAAAAAAATCCGAAACCGCTCGGTGAGCCGCCGATACTAGCTGAACACTCGTCGCAGTGTGCTGATCGCCACGCCTCCGGTGGCACTGCCGTTGTCTGCCCGGTCTCGTCCCGTCGAATTCCACCCGGTAATGAACAGACAATGATGGGGATATAGCCTCTGGTAAATTAACAGTTCGACCCTGGCTGTTAGTTTACTGGAGGGTATATAATTAGTGTATTAATAATACATGATTAGTGTATGAAACCCTATAAATGGTTGAAACCCTATAAACACTATAGATGGTTCATCCCACTATTTATCTGAATAAATGATAATATTTCACTAACCTGAAATGTTGGGCTATTTGGGGATGATTCCCCTTACTAACCATGATCCCAGTGAGGTCGTAGTGAGGTCGTTATAATTTACCCAGATATATGATACTATGGATATAATTTAGATACAGTATTATATAACATCATCGACCATAGTGTAAAATTACTGGGAATATTGGTTGTACTGGGGATGATATTAAATTATATCTCACATATATATATATACATATTGATATCATAAATGGATCTAATGATACTATAGTGGTTATATGAGACTATACAATTATATTATATAACGATATATTATATAATATCGTCAACTATAGTGTACTGTATAATTGATACTGGGAATATTGATAGTAATGGTGATAAATGAGTATTATAATGGGGATATGAATGCGATAATGGGATATATTCGACACTATAGTTACTATAGTGATACATCATAGTGGGAATATTGATAATTAATGATTGATATATACTATAATGATGGATATAATTTAATGATTTATATTGATACATATACTATAGTGATACTATATTATCCATTTAGTTATCATATACTATAGTATATCATTATAGTTATATACTATTGATACTAAATAGTTTATCATAACTATAGTTATTTAATATTGATACATATACTATATCATTATTGATTAATATTGATACTATATTGATCATTTCGTTCTGAAAATGATTGTGGATCAATTTGGATCGGATTCATCTTTGACCTACGCGGGACGACTCTGATGACTAATCCAGAAACCCCCTTGAAATGTATCAAGCGCCCAGAAACCATGGGATTTCATATGGGATTTAAAGATATTTGGGATCATATAGGGCGTGCTTTATCTTAGGGGAATGGCATTAATCACAATGCTTTGGTGCTGCACTTGATCTGGGTCAAATGTTCTACTTTTGTATGTGTGAAATCCAGTTTTTGTGGTGCCAAATCCACATGTTCATGGGCTCTTTATGGTGAAATCTCCATGTTTCATCATTTTTCTTGGTTGGATCACCCGTTTTTTGACCTGGTTAAATCATGTGAAAAATCCCCAAAAAAAATCTTGGCAAAACCATCCCGTCACAGCGCGTCGCTTGGCTCCCAGGCATATCCGGGGAACCAGGTGAAGTCGGAGCGTGGGCTGGCGACTAGACGAATGGAGGAGTGCAAGTGCCTGGTGATTTCCGGAGCCCGGAGAGCCCCTGGAGTCCCTCGGGGTACCACTTGGAACTGGTCAAAGTGCTGGGGCTGAACTGAACCAATTGTCGAGTTGAAGTTTTTTTTACCGTTTTTGGAACCACTATCTGCCACAACATCGCTAAAGTATGGAAAAAAAATTGATTGGTGAATGGTGAATGGAAATCATTGTTGATGTTAGTGTTTAGTGTTATGGTGATCTATCTGAATGACGATTTGTTGTGGATAACCCAAAGCCACTTTCACAACCACCATTTTGGGGATGATGTTTGCCGTCAGGCGCAGGCCGGGGGTGACGTTCATGGGGAATTTCTATGGGATCTTGACCTCAGTTCGGATAAAATCACAACTATGGTGAAATATAACCCCCAAAAATTCGTGGAACTGCACCAAAATGAAGAGACCATCTGTTTCTACCCATAACATTGTTTTTAATGTATATAAATACAGGAATACATACCTATTTTGGGCTAAGCTATAAACTGACTTTAATGGGTATTTGCAGGGTCTAGGTACAAGTATGATCCTGGCTGAGTTAGATGATTCTATTATATACACTGCTGAGAAAATTGGTACTGCTGTATTCGTATAGAATTGGGTTTGTTGCTAATTAAAAAACATAAAAGGATATTCAAGATATGATATGTTCATTACCAATCAATATCCTTTGTTTTTTCATATGGATGCTGCTCTAAGATGCTGCTCTAAGATGACAAAACAAAGGATACTGATTGCCTTTTTTTTCGATATCAATCCTGGTGATCGTCCCCGACTCGTGAGCCTATATAATATTCGTACGAAGATCAATCTGTGGCCTGGATGAGTTTCTAATTCGATAGCTACATCGAATCATACGGTTTTCCGCCCAGCCCGCCCAGCCATTTTCCAACGTACGGAAGCCAAATCATTTTTAAAAAAACGGATGGAACTGGTGTTTCATGCTACCTCCGGGGCCTTGTCTGGCCCGCCCTCCATATTTAAATGTCGCTACCGTAATCCCAATGGAGGTCTTACTGGAAAAAGACATCTATCAATGCAAGCTTTTCCAGCAAACCATGTGTGATTGCTGGAGGATAACCCATCTTAATGTTGGTTAATGAATGTTGGTTGCACATATTTTCACAGATCCCAAATTAACCACTGAACTGATAAACAATATGACATGTGGGGCTGGAAATCCCTCCTGTAAACCAAGATAGACGTGGAAAACCCACCGGTTGTAGATTATTTTCATAGGAAAACCATCGGTTTTCCACATCTATGTTAGTTTACCCTAGGGTAAATCACCATTCTTCCTGGCTAAATCAGCATGTCCCTTAGTTAAACCATGTTTCCTGGCTAAATCAGCATTTTCTCTAATTCAATCACCATTTTCTCTAGTTAAGTCATCATTTTCTCTAATTCAATCACCATTTTCTCTAGTTAAGTCATCATTTTCTCTAATTCAATCACCATTTTCTCTAGTTAAGTCATCATTTTCTCTAATTCAATCACCATTTTCTCTAGTTAAGTCCATCATTTTCTCTAATTCAATCGCCATTTTCTCTAGTTAAGTCATCATTTTCTCTAGTTCAGGTCAATCACCATTGTTAAACCTGATCACTTTTTGACCGCTGGAAAGCCACCACCAGCCGCCGTCGTCCTTGTGTCAGACCTTGCTCTTATGAGGTCGAAGCGATGATTCTGCTGATCCGTCACCAGGTAACACCTTCAGTGAGGCCGTGAACATCAGAAATACCTCGGTGAATGGTTACGATGGTTGCTATTCATGGGGGATATCTATATGTATATTATATATATATGTAAATGGTGGTAAATGGTGGTTAAATACTATTCAAACAATTCTACAATTTGAGATGTGGTTAATGTATGTTGATATCCATTCATAGTGCCTAATAAATGGTTAATATCTACTAATTGCATCTAATTCTGGTTGGTGGTTGAGCCACCTACCCCTCTGAAAAATATGAGTTGAGTTCGTCAGTTAGGGATGATGACATTCCCAATATATGGAAAAATAAAAAATGTTCCAAACCACCAACAAGTATAACTTTAGCTATGTTGATTGGGGTTACAAAACCACTATTCATGGGGCTTATAAAATGGTTATAAATGTCTATTTTCAGCGACATCATTGGGTAACACCAAAAATCCCCATGATTTTTTTGACCAGGTCGATCCATCGTTCACAATGGGGAAAAAAACTTGAAGAATCCCCATGAACCAGAACTATCATCGATTATCCAAGTGATTTGTCTTTTTCGACAACATTCGGCGATCGTGAAAAACTACAAAGATCTTGCAGAAGGATCAATTTTTCAATGTTCAGGGGGATCATACCACCTTTCTGAAGGCTAAGCGATGCATAGCGATCACCCAAATTTTAACGAAGCGCACCATAATTTTAACCGCTGGACATCTCTGGACTGTTTGAAACACATCCCGAAAATTTCCAAGGCCAAGAAATTTGCTGGTTAGTGGATTTAACCATCTTGAAAAATATGAGTCAATGGGAAGGATGACATCCCATATATGAAGTGGAAAATAAAAGTCATGTTTGAAACCACCAACCAGTTTGGGATCATGATTCCAGTTTTTTTTCATATCTTTTCCCCGTAACATTCGTATCGTTTGTGGTGTAGCTTCCCACTGGATCTCCCGGATGGTGGGCCCCTCCAAGGAGTATCCTGTCTTCAGCTCGATTTTCCCTCGATTTTCCCCCAAAAAAAAGTGCAGAGAGGTCTCAAAAAACAGGTATAAGATCTATACTTATCAATACATTATCATTATTTAATACGAATTAGAAAAATTATCCAACTATATAGATCCATTCCAAATCATCCAAATCATCATATCCAAGTTTCGTTGCAAATTACCCTCTGGTAAACATGCAAATAGCTATTGAAAATGGCCCAGTCGAAATAGTGGATTTACCCATTAATAGCATGGTGGATCTTTCCAGTTCGCTACGTTAGTTTACCAGAGGGTATATCATTGAATTTCATTAAATTTCATTAAATCCCATTGAACCTCCATTAAACCATATATAATCATCCAAGTTTCGTTGCAAATTATATATTGTGTTTGGTTTTTCACATCGTTTCCCCGTTTTCGGGTGGAGCGTTCCCATCTGTCTGTCTGGGATGTCCAGCCAGCTATCGCGATCGCACACGGTCAACTCGTAGGGATAGACCACCTGACGTCAAAGGCTTCTGGATTAATCAACCATCCCCGTTTTATGGTTTAAGTATGGTTTATGGTAGATATAACTATAGTTAATGGATGTTAATGGTGGTTTATAGTTAATGGATCCTGAAATTCCCATTGAACCATCCCCGTTTTAATGGGGATATGGGGATGCTACGGGATGTTACGGGTGTTTTGTTACTATAGGAATATATATGAATGTTAATACTTACTAAGGTGATATAGTAGTCGGATACCAAACTGTGGCTAACTATCATGCTATAGTAATCCTGAAATATCATCATAGTTTCTTATAGGATCAATATTCATGGCTATAATTGGAATCAACCATACAATACAATCAACTATGGCAGGATTTGTATGTGTAATGATGGATATTAACATAATCCCATCCCCCGGTTCATATTAAACACCCCACCATAGCATGCCATAGCTGGGTCACAATGAAATGTGGAAATGCCCTACTTTTTGCCATGGTTGGATTCATGTTAGCAACAGGATCCACCATATCCACCATCCCCAAGCCATCACCACTTTTACGGGCGGGATGTCAACCATTCTGAAATGCTAGGTGTTTATGGCATTGGGTTTACCACATTAGTGGATTTTCAGCTCAAAATATCATCAATGTGCTCAAGTTATATATATCAAGTTTCTAATTGTTTTCCGATTTTTTGGATCAAGTCATCAATTCATATCATCAATCAATATCAAAATATATTATATAAATGTACAATTTCGAAAACAGGAGAAATTCGGATCAATCATTGAACTGATGGTTCCATCGTCGTTTCGAGCAGTGCCAAGTGGGACCGATCGGATTTTCTCGGATCGTCCGAATTCGGCAGGAATTCGGCAGGAATTCGGCAGCCAGTTCCGTCATGTTCCGAAAAGAACTAAAACAACTAATCTATGGTTAATCTATGGTTAATAATGGTTTAATCTATGGTTAATAATGGTTAATAATGGTTAATATATAATGGTTAATATATGGTTATTATATGTTATTATATAGTTGATGATGGTTAATAATAACCTGGTTGGTGGTAAACTAACCATCCTGAAAAATGATGGAGTTCGTCAATGGGTTTCGAATGACATCCCATATATGAAATGGAAAATAAAAAATGTTTGAAACCACCGTGACCAGAAGAAAAATACATTCCTTAAGTAGATACATACAGTTAGAAAGCCGTTTTTTTGCCTTTTTTTTGCCAGTTATGAAAGTGATGAAATAACTCCAACTGAGGTGAAATGGTGATCACTTGCATCTCCGAACAAAAAGGTCAGTGGGAAAAAGGCCAACCAACCCCATCATTTTTAGGAAAAACAACCGTTTTTTCTGGTTTAACGGTTACATGGTCTCCATCTTCAAATGTCTGAACTGCGTGTTCAAATGATTTTCCTAATGTGGTT
The DNA here is from genome assembly GCA_947184155.2 of Cladocopium goreaui. Lineage (NCBI taxonomy): Eukaryota > Dinophyceae > Suessiales > Symbiodiniaceae > Cladocopium > Cladocopium goreaui. The sequence continues at coordinate 51,667 of CAMXCT020000269.1, read as the reverse complement.
CTAGTCAAGCTCCTCACGTTCAGAGCTGTGAAAAACGGGTGTTTAAAAAATGGAATATACTTAAATCGACTGGCTAGTCGTGAATTTCACTCTTTAAAGTTGTCATTTTAGGGGTAGACGGGATAGACCTTATGTTCACATAAACCAAAAACATATATAATAATTGTTGGCTATAATAAGATTATATACCGAAAAAATGCTTGGCTTCCCATTCAAAGCCATCCCAGAGTCACAGCTGCCCCGACCTCTTTGCAGGATGAGATCTTCTCCTGACGTGTTCACAGCGAATTTCTCCAAGGATGATTTGCAAACATGTTGTGGATGAGATCCTGCACCAGTTGGGAACCGTTTTTTTGTGTTTTCTGAAACACTCTAAAAAATGGGTCCCGGGCTAATGGGATATGTTCATCTACCATGGGGGTTTCTTCACATAGGGTATCCCCAAAACCATGGCTTTCAATAGGAAACCTCCAGGCATGATACCAGTGGTGGATTAATGCCATCTATATAAGAACCGTTAGTTGACCAATAATATGACTATTAACTGGTTGGTGGTTGAGCCACCTACCCCCCTGAAAATGATGACAAATCGTCAGTCGGGATTATGACATTCCCAATAGATGGGAAAATAGAAGTCATGTTCCAAACCACCAACCAGATTCATAGTGGAGATTGATCATAATGATAAACCAGTACATTGATTGTTGCCCCCGGATAGCAAGAAGTTGATGCACGTCACATTTATCAGCGAAAAAAATCGATGGTTGATGAATGGGGGGGCCTCGCCTGGTAGAAAATCCGATTGGATTCTAAGATCATCCGAATGTGGCTCTTAAGAAGTGAAAGTTTGAGAGCCAAACAGTGTGCAATGGACAACCATTAATACAACCATGGAAAATCCACTAGTTATATATTATATGTGATGTGATTTTCCCAGCTATCAGCTACACTCATAGGAGATTTTCCAGATAGCCATTGTTTGATTACAAAGTCAAAACATAATTCCAATGGATTATCATCATGTTCCCTTCCGCAAATAGGCTACTCTCCGTGTGGAGGGGGGCGTATTGGGGGTGAGAACTTGCAGCCACATCAAGCAAGTGGTCATGTCAACCGTTTCAGGGACGCCAAATGACCCAGAAACAGCCCGAAAGAGGCTACAGTTCCACAGAAGAATTGAGTAATTGAGTTAGTATTTGGAAGATGATGTTCCTATTGAGCATATCCAATATCTAATTGGGTTCCACATTAAATTTATCTCCAGTGTGTTGCTTCTTATGAGAGTGTTCAAATAATAGGGTCTTCGAAGAGGGACTGATAATGTGGTAAACCCTCAACAAACAAAAAACAAAAGCATGCCCAATTCGAATTAATTTAGCCTGATTGATTCTTTTTTTGGGTCCTTTGGGGTGTTTTATACACCTCTAGAATCCTCTAGGTATCCGACTTACCATTGGGTCTTCCACACTACTTGGGCTTACCATCGCCCCCGACTCCGATCCGTGGGATTTCACCCCCTTTTTGGCCCAAAAAAATCACCAGTGAGGCTATATAACCATGGCTGAACAGGGGTTGGTTTGCCTGTCCCATTTTGGGTATATTGGACATCACCTAAAAAAGTAGCCATGAAATAGACCATATACTTAATGGTTGGGTGATGTTCAATGGGGACATTTAATGACCCATGCTGATGGGTACCCTCTGGTAATTTAACATAGCTATGGAAAATGACCCATTTATAGTGAGTTTTCCCATTAAAAATGGTGATGTTCCATCGTTTTTTGTATGTTTACCAGAGGGTAAATCCATTGCTGAATCACCAGATTTCGATCAGATTTCCGGTCCAATTTTATGGCCGGGAAATCCCCCTGAAGGACCCATGAAAATCCCCATGACCTGAAAATCAACACCCGCCTGAAGGATGTCGTCACGATAGATGATGGTGGTGAAACACGTGGCGCAAGCGAGAAGCTCCTCACCCCGCGAAGCGCGAAGGCCGAAACAAGGCCGGAAAGAGATGGATGATGAATGTTGAAGACAAGAAGCGCAAATTTTGCGTTGAAGAATGTTGAAGAGGAACCCTCATCCCCCAACTATACATCATTAATTACATAACTATACTATAGATCCAGATAGAACGATTGTTTTCGAAAGCTCTGAAAGCTCAATTCTGATGGGTACCCTCTGGTAGTTTAACATAGCTATGGAAAATGACCCATTTATAGTGAGTTTACCCATTAAAAATGGTGATGTTCCATCGTTTTTTGTATGTTTACCAGAGGGTAAAGCCATCAGAAATGCTTCACTCAGCTGCGATCTCCTCGGCGTCCTCTTCGTCTCCCTCCTTGCACGCGCGCAGGCGCACGCAGGAAGGTGAGTCAAAACATAGCAACGATACGATGGGTTTATGGGAAATTCATGGCCCCTCTTGACATCTCTTGACTCACCAATTTTTCTGTAAAATATATGTAAAATGGGGGAAAAATGGCTGGGAAATCCAATGGAAATCCAACATCATCCAAGGCCGTTCTGCGTCGCTCGGTTCCTGTTCGATTTCCACTGGGTCCGACCTGCAGCAGGTTTTGTGCAATGCATGGGATAGGGATAGGAAAGCCTCCAGTGGTCATCGCGGAAATTCTGGAAAATGGATGATTATAACATATTATAACGATTCAAAGCTTAGGTTGCTTGGGTTCCTTGGGTAGCCTATTTTCACCAAATCACTGGAATGTCGCCAATGTTTCAATGGGAAATTCGAGATTCCCAGATGGAAATTGTGATCGTCCGCGCTGTATTGGCTAGTGTGACTCCCTATATTTATAAACCAAGTGGGCCTTTTGAGACTGGCCATATATCACAAAATGCTATAGCTGCTAGGTCCAATCTTCCATGAATGAATAGATGGATAGCCTCTGGTGTCATCAAACGTGGTGAGCCATTCAGTTCAGGGATTCCCCTGCCACAATTGATGACACCGGAGAGTAGTCAGACTCAAATGGTCCTGAGTTCAGCAATGGATATGTTTCCAAAGAAACCAACGCCCAAATGGATCCAAATGGTATGTTATCAACTATAATCCATTTGGAATATAAACATACAATACTATAATCACCAATATCATGGTATACTATAAACATACAATTAATCATAGAATTAATCACCGCAATCACCCAGGATCTCTAAGGATCTCTAATCTGCTGATGGTGGAAGAAGATCAAACATGGCTACCCTCTGGTGAACTTTCACATAGCAATGGAAAGATCCACCATGCTATGAAAATGGGTAAATCCACTATTTCGACTGGGCCATTTTCAATAGCTTTTTGTATGTTCACCAGAGGGTATATCAACTTAAATGTCCATTGTTGAACATATATAATTCATATATAGGTATGTGTCAAACCCTGGTACCCTGGTGAACACCAAAATAGCTGGTATATCTGCATGTTCACCCCCCTCAAAAAAGGGTCGGTCCATCCCCAAACGTGACACCTCCCGCAACTACACTATCAATATGTGTTTGATATATGGGCGTGTCTGGAAATGGGGCATACCATGGTATACCCCCAGAAATTGCTATTCTCTAGGGAAATTCAAAGCATGATTAGCTATCAAATTTGGGGGTAACCCTCAAACAAACCCACAGAATTCTCTTATAGTATATGCTACATGTATTTATATGACCTATATTTATCTATATCAAAATTTATAATCTATGCAAAATCATTAAAACGATAATTTCTGGATACATTGACCTACGTAACATGGGCTGCGTGGGTCAAGACAGCTCACGGCATCCTTTTTCGGAATTATGGCCATACGTGCGTCAAAACATGGTGTACCCTCCAGTATATCATTTAACATAGCTATTGAAAATGGCAATCTATAGATGAGTTACCCTCTGGTAAACAAACATAACTATGGAAAATCACCGTTGTTAATGGGTAAATCCACAATAAATGACCATTTTCAATAGCTTTTTGTATGTTTACAAGAGGGTACCTATAAGAAATGGTTGTCCATTGCTATGCCGGTAATTTTTCACATAGCTATTTTTCACATGACCCAGTCGAAATAGTTGATTTACCAATGAACATACCCTCTGGTAAACATACAAAAAGCTATTGAAAATTGCAATTTATAGTTGATTTACCCATTAAAAATGATGATTTTCCAGTTCGCAAACTGTTAAATTACCAGGCCGGCTAAATCCCTATGAAAATGGACCAATGACCATCCCGCAAAGACTGGATATCCATATGTATCCGTACTATATATATATATGGGCCATCATAACATATCATAACCCCCAAGATGAAGTTATGGTAATCATGAATTTGCTTAAGGAACCACCAAAAAATAAAAAATATTCCCTATAGATTACCCAAGAAGTGGATTTCCCATGGAGAAAATAAAAAATCATCTTCAGCAAATCCAAGTAATTTATGGTAAGTGAACTGGTAAGTGAACTGGTAAGTGAACTGGTAAGTTCATAAATGTACGCAACCCAAAAAATATCCATTAATATCCCATCATCAAGCAATATCAAGCAACTATGGTAAGTCACAACGAGTTTCCCTACGTCAGAGGTGTGGAAACTTCAAAGTCTCGCGCAATGTCAGGTCGTGCCAGGCTGAAACTAAGATGGACGTGGTGATGGACGTGGTGATATGTGGTGAGACATTTTTGGAATGGTAATTGGAATGGTAATTTGATATAACTTGATATAACTTGGTGTGTTTAATGATGTTTGATGTTCCTGGATGTTCCTGGTACTTATTGAACTTCTTGTTTCTTAAGACCGGGACTGGCAGCTTTGTGGTCTACCTGTGACATCGAAAATCGGACATCTTTTGAAACAAAAAACTCCGGTGGCGCACGCAGCTCCAAAGATTTGGGACGGTTTTCCCTCCATGTCATGGTTTTCACCATGGTTTTCACACTCATTTTCCAAGGGCTGAACTGTGCCTTCTATTGATAGGTTCTTTTGTGTTTATCACCACGTGCATTAAAAAAAAAACACGTCGGAAAGTGGCAAAGTAGTATCATACCAATGTAATCTATCAACCAAGAACGGCAAATGATGGTGATTTCATTGTGGTCGTGTGGTTTCCCATCATAGCCATAGTGAAATAGATGTGCTGATTTGCTGCATAAGCAGCTTTGACCCAACGCTCAAACCAATCGATCTGTGTCTTGCAACACAAGCCCTTTGCTGGCAAGCCAGCGCCTGCAAAAAATCTCGCACTCTTTCTTTTGTGTGTTTGGGTTTCGGGTTTTTTTTTGGAGTCTTTGGCTATGAATCCATCGCGAAGCTCTCGCAGTTTATGTACAGTTCAACGGTGTAACTTGCTATGTACAGATCTTTTTCAGGCCTCAGCTTTCATCAATCCGACAAACCCAGTCCTGATCGTCCCAGTCTCAGAGTTTCCCAGTCCCAGACTGCCATGAATTGCATGTTGATGGGACAAGAAGGACCCCGGGACCCCAAAAAAAACATGAACATCCAATGAACATCAGTCATTCTTAGGAGAAATTTTCATGAATCCAACCGTCAGGTATCTTGGCGAGTTCATGATGATTTCCCATATCAAAAAATGGTGGTTTTCAAGACCATGAAATTGATGCTTAAGCCAGGCTCAAGACCAGTTGTGTAGGTTTATGATACTCCACCTAACTACAGACATATTATAAGCCCCAGTTAACCATGAATAAACTTAGGTATGTAGTACAGATAAGTTGGTTTATCTTCGCTGTATTGTTTTGATGTATTACAACCTATGAATAATAAGTATATAATACATTATTTGTATATATATATATATGTATATTGTAACCTATGAGTTCTAAGTACATTTCACCAATGATATTTACCCTCTGGTAATTTAACGTAGCTATGGAAAATCACCATTTTCAATGGGAAAATCCACGATAAATGGTCATGTTCAATAGCTACGTTAAATTACCAGAGGGTATACCATCTGGTCATCAACCAACTTACGTAACCTGGCTGACTTCTCTGTGAGATTTGGTTCCTGGCATCACCGCAGAGAGACCTCAGAGCCAAAGTTCAGCACGGTGATCCCAGGAGTGAAAACTGAACAAAAAAAACATACCCTCTGGTTATGTCAAAATAGCTATTGAAAATGGCCATTTATAGTGGATTTTCCCATTAAAAATTGTGATTTTCCATTGCTATGTTAGTTCACCAGAGGGTAACTAGGGGCCTCAACTTCTGTAATCATCCTACCCTCCGGTAAACGCAGGAACCTAACTATGGAAAATCACCATGCTATTTTTTGGGGTAAATCCACTATTTCGACTGGGCCATGTTCAATAGCTTTTTGTATGTTTACCAAAGGGTAATCATCCTAATATTCAATCCAACCATTAAAAAACACTCCTACATAGTTGGTGAATAATGTAGGTTAACTTGATTTTTTAGGATATCTGGCAAATTCCATCCCGTGTTCACATTCACTAACACGGGGCATATAGTAATAAACTATACTATAATCAACTATAGTGGGATATATGTATATATAATTATGTATATATATATATATGTGTGAAAATAGTGGATATTAATTGATAATCCCATCCCAAAATACCCCTTATAGTTCGGCAAAAAAGGTGCCGGGTAAATCCCCTACCAAAATACAATATTGTTTCGGGTTTCTTCATTATAGTCTAAATATGTTTGAATAGTGGGGGGAAGGAGTTAGATGTGGTATCAGAATCACCTCAATTCGGTCAAAGATTGAAGGGACTAAACTTACTCCGCCGGCCTGCCAGGGTGTTTTGTGGATGTTCTTGTGATACATCTTGTGATAGCTTTAGCTTCATTGCTTCTGCGCGGATTTTTGCTTTGCTTGCAGTCAGTCTAGTCTAGTTTCGTCTGGTCTAGTTTCATCTGGTCTAGTTTCCTCTGGTCTAGTTTCGTCTCGGTGGTCATCGTCGTCCTCGTCATCACCATCATCATCACCATCATCACCACCGTGATGGTGACGGTGGTGATGGCTGGTAGCACCACACCCCAAAAATGACAATACTCCACCAATTACCAACTCTTGGAGTGCTATGACATAGTACTCGATTATCTTCGTGATGTGTCTATGGGCCAAAAATCAACCCCTCTGCCTGCGGAACAAGCTAGCCAGCCACTAATCCTGTTCTGATTCTTGTAGATGTTTGTATATTATGTGTGGTTGTTCTAACATGGGCTAGACAAGACATGGCGAACACGGCATTTTACGAGGTATTTCATGATTGACAAAACCCATTGGGTTCAGTTCCGGGGTCCGCCTGCTTTGAAGAAACCCTAAACCCTATGCGGAACCAGCACTAACCAGCAGTTCCTGGTGATATCTGCTAGTCTGCTAGGGTCAAAACACTGGTGCTATGGAACCGTGTATGGTTTATGGATGTCATTCATGGTCATCCCTTATTGGGAATCCATGTAAGGATGATGATTTAGGGGATGTATGAATATGGATATATCGGATATGCTGATAGTGGATGATGTTGGATCCCAGAAAAATATCTGGGTTAAAAATATATATATATTTCACCAAGCTGAATAGTTATGCCATTTGGGGATGATTCCCCTTACTAACCATGATTCCAGGGTTCGGGAGAACGGTGAGGTCGTTATAATTTACCCATATATGGGTATGGATCAATACCTATTAATACCATTTTTAGGGGAATGAACATCCATTTACCAGCTATTTTGATGTTCACCTGGGGTACAAGGTTTTGACACACTGCCATATGGATGTATGAATCCATAAAGAAAGGATTGCTAACCATCTCGTTGTTTTTGTGAGAAAACAAGCCATATAGCTTGACCATGGCACATAGACGAAGATTTTTTTCGAAAAAACTCCCCAGAACTAGTCAGTAGTAACACTGGCAAGTCCCCCTTTGTGGCTTATCCCATCTAGAAATGGGTCATAAATATGGTTATTATGGTTATTAACCATACTCTTAACCATAAAAAATGGCCATTAACAAGCCATGTTATCCATTACTAACCATTATAAACCATTATTCACCACTAGAAATATATGGTTATTCCCCTCGGATGCCATTATTTTGGGCGAGCCATTGCTTAACCTCGGCAACGCTTCGACGGCTTCGACGGCTCGGCCAGCCCACGAGGTAAGTTCGTTCGGCACCGAAGCCCTTCTTCTCCACCTGTTGGATGTGGAACACAGTGGAACTACAGGGAAGAAAAAAACCAGCAGGGCAGCACTTGGCACGTCGTCTATTTTCTGTGTACCATCTGGTTATGACTAACAGTTTGCCATGGAAAGATCCACCATGCTATTAATAGGTAAACCCAGGTAAAGCATCTATTTCTATGGGCCATTTTCCATGGCTATGTTGAATAACCAGATGGTATACATATATATATATATAGTATGATGGATTTTATGGGCATCTGATGGGATTTCATGAGGACTGAATGAGATTTCATGGGATTAAATTGGTGAAAGAGGGTAAAAGTACATATTAGTGCGGCTGGCAAAGCTCCCTCGTAAAAAGGACAACATAATTCGGAAAGGTCCCATCGCCAACCACAGTTTCGTAGCCCTTTGAACATCGCTGTGCCATATTGATCTACATTGATTTACATGTTCCTTTGTTTTTTTCCTTTTTCCTTCCTTTTCCTGTTACTTTCCCTTCCTTTTCCTTTCCTTTTCCTTTTACACCCAGGCCAATTTCAATCGATGCTAGCATTTGACGAAATCAACCCTCATGAAACATCATTATACCGTCCAGATCTCAAAATGGGGTATCGCTATTCGGAAAGGTCCCATCGCTAACCTCAGGTTTTTTTGCAGTTTCTGAAAACCAATGTCCGGCCAATACATTTCTTAGTTTCCGCGAGTTTTGACGGTTGCACTTAATTTTACTTACTTGTGCTAAACCTAGGGAATTTTCGGGAATGATCCACTGGCTAACTATCAATAATAATCCCAGCAACCCACATTCCCATCCATTCCTTGCGTAAAACTCACCAGTAAGTTATGGTTTACAAACGAAAGGCCTAGGAATACAAGTGTCCACTCCGGATGGGGTCAGAGGGAGCCCGGCTCAATGTGTTTTGTGGAGGTGATGTGATCATCATGTCATGGGGACCAAATATGAAAACCAATATATTATTAGATGTACCCATTATTAGAAACCCCATTTTAGAAATATTTTAGTCCATTTTAGTACCCATTCATCTAATATAGTGGTACATATTATTAGAAAACATTTGAAACCCATTAGATGTACCACTAAAATCCACTAAACAGAATTTTAAAACCATGATGTTCTACAAAAGTTGTTTCTACCCTCTGGTAAACTAACATAGCTGTGGAAAATAACCCATTTATAGATTGTTTACCTATTATTTTAATGCTGATTTTCTAGTTCGCTATGTGAAATTACCAGAGGGTAATTAATCAATTACCATTTCAGGCACCTAAATTGGAGGTACCTACCATATATAAGGCCTATATAAGGATGTTTCTAATGAAAATAATCATTCGAAAACCCATGAGAAGAATCAAAAAAATAGAAAGATATCCTATAATAGGTGTTAAAATCAATAAAATTAATATGGTTTTGGATAGTATTGTGAATAATATTTACCTACCTATTATAGGTAGTACTCACCGGTGAATTATTGATATCCTATAATGAAATAATGGTGCGAGTAGGACTTTATCTTCTGGTGTGCAGGCTCGAATGACCTGATAATTCTGATATTCCGATATTCCAATATTGCTATGTTACAATCAATAAATATTGTTATAGTGAACTATAATGTATATACCAATGATAATATAATGATATCCCAATTATATCCCATATATATATATCCCAGATAATATACTTATATTCCAATATTGAGACGATCTTAATGTTACTATACCCATGTCCAATCTTCCAATACTATACCTATTATCAAAAGAAAAATCAACTGCCCTTGGATGCATACCCCCTATATCATCTTATATTGTCTTATTTGAGCCTGAGGACATGTTTAAACCTCATTTTGAAGATTTGTCTGGCGAACTCGCAGTGCCAAAAGGCTCAATGTAACTGTTTGTATACATCTGCTATGTTATGTATATACCAATGATAATATAATGATATCCCGATGATATTCCATATATATATATCCCGGTTACTATACCCATATCCCAATATTGCATTGTATTCCCATTGTATTCCCATTGTATTCCCATCATATCCACAACATAGCCCAGGGTGGCCTTGAAGCTCTGTGGGTAGTTTTGAAGAAAGGTGACCAACAACTCCTGCGTCGTGGGGGAAGCCTGACATGTATAGAAAAATGGTGGATTAATCGTAAGGATCTTGAGATGAGTAACATCATATAGTTACTCATCTCAATATCAGTATCTCCTTATATTCATACTTTTGAATGGCTAGCAATGAATTGTATCTACTATATGAATATAAGGAGATATTGAGATGAGTAACTATAACTATAATAACGATTATCAAATAATGAATTAGGTATTAGTAGTATTTAGTAGCTATCAACTATATATCAACTATAGTGGGATATTGATAAATAGTAATGGATATGAAAGGGGCCTTACAATCTGGTTATCTAACATAGGGAAAATCACCATCTTTAGCAAGGATGCGATGTTGGGCAATCATTGGTCTACTGGTCTACCCTGCTTACATCTGCTTACCCTCCGGGAATCAAACATGGCAATGGAAAAAAAAATATCATGATTAATTCCCAGTTTAAACCAATTTAGTTCCAGGAAATCCCAGCTAGCCATGTTTGATTACCAGTCACATCCCCTGGCTATCTTAGAAAACATCAACCCTCTCTGAAATGCACGTCTCGGGAGGCAAACAAAGGGACGAAAAAACACATATGCCCCATGGATTCCCCATGGGTATTCCCATTGGATCTTTGGTCGCTGGTCCCACTGGTGGTTGCACAGTTTCAAGCAGAAATATGGTCGAGGATTCAAGCCAGTCACACCACAATTAGACACGATTGTAACTGGTTGGTGGTTTCAACCTACCCCTCTGAAAAATATGACTTCGTCAGTTGGGATGATTATTTCCAAATGTTTCCAATATATGGAAAAATACAAAATGTTTGAAACCACCAACCAGGTAAAGTAGGATTGGTCTGGACCATCAACTAGAAGACAGTTGCTCTGCTACAACCGTGCCAGCCATTCTTGAATTCTGGAGCTGTCACCACCCCCTTTGGGGTTGCCCCAAGTAATCAGCGATCCATCTGCAAGGATGGCAGCAAATGCAGAATCTGTGGCTTGAAGCTGTTGCACCTTCCTGAGCTGACTTTGGACTCTAGAGCTGTCACCGCCACTATCTGGATGGCCCCATGTAACGACCGAACCATCAGCCAGGATCGCAGCAAATGCAGATGCTGTAGCCTGAAGCTGTTCTACACCTTTCAGCTGATCTTGGGCTGCAAAGCTGTCCCCACCAGTGCGGGGGTCACCCCAGGTAACAACAGATCCATCAGCCAGGATAGCAGCAAATGCACGCTTCGTGCCCCAGATCTGGCACACATCTCTGAGTTGACTTTGAACTTTGGTGCTGTCACCGCCACAATCTGGCTCGCCCCATGTAATAACAGATCTATCTGTCAGGATGGCAGCGAATGCCCTTGCCGTGGCCTGAATGTGCTCCACATTCCGGAGTTGATCTTGAACTTCAGAGCTGTCACCGCCCCAATGCAGATTGCCCCACGTCACAACAGATCCATCTGCCAAAACAGCAGCAAATGCGCTAGCTGTGGCCTGAAGCTGTTGCACATTCTTGAGCTTGTCCCGGACTCCAGAATTTTCGCCACCAGCAAAAGCATCACCCCAGACCACCACAGATCCATCTGCCAGGATCGCAGCAAATGCACGATCTGTGGCCTGAACTTGCTGAACTCTCTTGAGCTGATCCTGGACTGCAGAGCTGTCACCACCACAGGCTCGATCGCCCCAGGTAACCACGGATCCGTCTGCCAGGATGGCAGCAAATGCACTACTGCTCGCCTGAATCTGTTGCACGTTCTTGAGCTCTACGAGAGGTGAGCTGTCACCACCCCAGTATGGAGCACCCCATGTTACACAAGATCCATCTGCCTGTACAGCTGCAAATGCGCGCTTTGTCCCCTTGATCTCTTGCAGATTCTTGATCTGGGCTTGCACTTCAGTGATGCAACATTGGTCCCCTCCACGGTCCGGATGGCCCCAGGCTACGATGAAATCACCTCCATAGCACCAGAGTGCAAAGGCGTCTGCAGTCGCTGATAGCTTTGGTTCTTGCGAAATTGCTGTGATGTGGTCCCCCTCTTGGATCCCCAAAGCATCCAGAGATTCCCTTGTTGTCTTCGCCTTGGAAGCCAGGACATGTCCATCTGCAGTGACAAGTGTCAAGAAAGCTTGTCCCAGCGCTTTTTGGGCCAGACCCTTCAAGTCCTCGACTTTGGAGGAGGTTGGAACGCTGAGGCTTGTACTTTTGCCACTTGGGAGAGCCACATTTACTTGAAGCATCTGTCAATCATGAACTCCTAAAATATCCTAAAATCAAAATCATCATTCCTCCAACGAGTTCGGGCCAAACAGCGTCAAAAAGGTCCAAAGCAAACCGGGTAACCGGGTCCTCAACGAACCGGATTGGTTATCAACATCCCCTTTCCTCAAGAGCGTTCCGAATGGTAGTTTGATCTGCGCTTTTAGAAAATTACACCAATTCAATGGCGTTATATCCCCACAAAATATGGCCAAAAATATGGTACAGTACCTCCAATTTAGGATCCTGAAATTCCCATTGACCACAGCCGCATGGCTGAGGGGACCAGCATGGTGATCCTGAGAGAACACCTTCAAACAATCTCCAAGTTTTCGGGGTCATCTTCCATTTTCGAGCTAACCTACAAGCAACTTCCCACAAAAATCGATGCTTGGGACCTATATGTTTTGCTTCGAATTCGTTGCCTGAAATCCACAGATGATCTCCATTCGCTCAGTTTTCTCCAGCTCGATTTCTGCTAAAATCACTGAAAATCTTCGCCGCACAACAATGTTGCTGATATATTTCATTATATCTCCATTCTATTCCCATGATATCACAAACATTCGCATCCTGGTTTCACATGCCGCCTCTTGTTGTCGCGGTCGACTTGCACCCATGGCTGCGGCCTCGAAGACACCGTCTGAACGGTGCTGAAAGTTACGCCAGAACTCTGAACCGTTGATACCCGGCCTGGTAAACATACAAAAAACGATGGAAAGATCCACCATGCTATCAATGGGTAAATCAACTATAAATGGCCATTTTCAATGGGTAAATAAACTATTTCTATGGCCATGTTCAATAGCTATGTTGACATAACCAGAGGGTAGTTGCCATGTCTGGCGAACGGGTCATTTTGGGAGCTACGAGTACCCGGAGCCTGGACCCGATGTCACTGAGTTCCCCCTACAAACAATGGCACTTTTGCCAGGAGTTCGCTAGTCGTGTGACCCGTAGACCCCTGGGCGCCGGAGCAGGGCAAGACATAGCGGTAATCAAAGGTAGCAATCAAAAATCATCTATTTAATTATATCATTCATAGATGATATTCCCAATATTCCCATTGAAAAAAAAACATAAAAATGATTGGGTTCAGATATTTATAGATTTTCAACATAGCTATTGAAAACGGTCATTTAGTTCGTTGATTTACCAGGCCGGGTAGATTTTCCAGCCGTGGTGCGCCGCCTAGAGGTGATGCCAGCCCCAAATGGAGAAATATCTGGGGCTTCGCCAGACAAAACCGAAAATTTCAGATAGTATCCCAACAATCATCCGGCATTTTTAGGCAAATGTATATATATATAATATATATATAGATTATTGTTATTATTAATGTGATTGTCATTATCATCCTTATTATTACTATTATCATTACTTTTGTTATTAATATATCAGATGTGTATACAATGTATATACAATTAAGTATACGTATATAAATAAGTATCTACAATGCGTATACATGTATATACAATTATATATACATATCCCCATACAGCAAATGCTTCCCATCAGACTGCCCTGTGCATGTTTTGACAATGTACCAATTTTCCGTCAGCCAAATCATGATTTTCCTCAATTCGGTTCATCAAACCCAAAGAAATCATCCAAAACAGTATTCTTGAAATTGCTCACATGGAAATTTCCCGAATAACCATTCCATATATTGGAATAACACCAATAAACCATTGGAATAACAATACTGGTTTATATGATTTTATATGGATATTCCATGATATTCCATCATGGTGGAGGTTTTCCTGAAATGGTGGTACCCCCAAATCATCCAAGCCATCGATGACCAGTATTGAAATCCACGACGACTTGCGGATCCTCCGTGACTTAAGAACCCACATCAGCTGGCGGCCTGAAGCGCCTCTCGAAACTTTTGGAACCAAAGTTCTGTGCCGTGGGTCTCCTGGAAATCAAAAAACACTACAGGGGATTGGGATATACTCTGTAGATTTTGAATGTGGGATAAATAAAATTATATATCTTGGGTCATATCTATACCCCGGTTCTAAAAGTTTGTGCTATCCCATTAAGCCAATATAAGTTTTTTTAAATATATAATGCCATCCAAGCAGTATCAAATAACCCCAAAAACAAGCACCCAAAAAATGAACGATTTTTCCCAGTGCATCATGGGATTTGTGCGCCGCGGGGTTTGACCACTGCAAAGAAAAATCGAGTCTTTGTGGCAGTGCGTGTTTTGGTTTTGGTAAGTTTTATGCATTGAATAATGCAGAACATGATTCACTTCAAACTATAGGTATGCATTGTGGAAAAAAAAAATGTTTCAAATTGTGTGTATACGGCGCATATCCAAGTTGCACATCAGGCAACAATAAGTACGAGGACCTGAAAGCAAACCCGTCAATCAACTGGGAAAATGCAGTTTGGTACCAGCATGCTGCAACCCTGCCGTTTTTGTTTTGAAATATTTTATTGAACCAATGAATATCAATGTTTTTATTCCTTTGAAAAGAGGTGGCACTCCTTGTTTGGAAAAAAGTACACAACCACCACAAAATCAAGAGTCCCAGAAAAAAAAAATCGAGAAAACCAAAAACATCAAGGACTCTTGCATGGACCCCCTCCAAAGAGCCTGGAAATATGTTTTGCGGTTTTTATTGGTCTTTCCAAGGTTTTGTGAATTCTGGGGGTTGTATGTAAGTTTAATCAAATTGATTGGGATATATTGTGTTTCATTTGATTTTTCAAGATTTCAAAGACTCTGGTCAAACTGTTGTGTAAAAGCGCCCTGGGAAGTGCAGTAAAACCTTTCAAAAGATCACCTTAAATCATATGAAAACTGCACTCCCAGGAGGACTCGTTTTGAAAAATAGAAATACTCTGTTCAAGACACACCTTCGTCTAGGACACTGACAGAAGGGTAGGGATCTCTGCCACACGGGGCGTTGCAAGATGGAAACCAAATAGATGTGAACGAAAGATTGGTAAGGTTAAAAAGTTTAAGTGCAATTAGGTGCATCTATGCAGCCACGTGAGCTATGGTCAATACTCATGGTTAATAACCATTAAAAACGGGGCTAGTCATCCAATGGTTCATAGGGATTTTTTTATAACCATTATTTTTGGATCCTTATTATGGATGGGATGACCATCAACCATATAGTGAGTATTGACCATGGCTCACGTGATAATCAAAAGGATTGTCCAATTAGTGCCGCGGGAAGCGGTGAAAAACTCCCAAGTAGACAGTGGAGGGATCGGAGATCAACATCTGTCACCGCGTCCCACCAGCAAAACCACCAAAACCACATTGCGGGGATATTTTTGTGATATTCCACAAAGCTACAAGATGCTACAAGAAACCCAGTTCATTGGGGTTTACGAACTTGATTCCAGATATATCAGCATCAATTTGGGAAAGCTCCTCCCTTTAGAATCAGAAAATGCATGGCTCTGTTCGCCGCTGCCGCACAGCACTCGCGGGAAGTCACTTGTGGCCATGGGTTTCCAAGGCTGCCTGCTGCGTGCCGAAAGTGTCTCACTCCTTCGACGCCCAGGCGAGAGGACATTGCATAATAGAGGCAATGTCCATTGCTCGGCTTGTCAATCATCCTGCACTTGGGTGTGGGGTTCGGCTTGCGTCCAAATGCTTGCTGTGCAAAACCCCAGTTTGGCCAAAAAGGCGGGCCTCTGGCGGACTGCAGAACGAAATTCCCGTCACCTCTACCCTTTACCGCAAAGGGGTTCAACGAATTTGGGTGACATTTGTCGCCCCGAAAAACAAAACCACAATGCCAATTGCCTTTTTGCAAAGATCCTTGGCCAACCTGAAGCAATATGTAATGGTTTGGTTAAATTCCATTCAAAAACTAACAATAATCAATGGGAATTTCCCTAACATACGCCTTATATAGGCCTTATATATGGTAGGTACCTCCAATTTAGGTTCCTGAGATGGCCAGTGAAATAATGATTTAAAAAAATAAAAATAAATAAAAGTAATAAGAAGCCGGCCTTGCCAGGCTGTCTAGCGGAAACTTGCGTGCAATGTTGTTATGTCTGTGCTGTGCTGTAAACTTTTCTGTTCTCGCCCCGTTTTTCGTGGTTTCTCTGAAACACCCCCCCCATGTATACTGCAAGTAGCTGCTACAAAAGTTGTCTATGAGGGTCTTAGTGGCCTAAGGGTAGATATAGGATTTAATAAATCATTATAGTAAAGTTGTATTCGTCCTATCATACTTATAATAAATTACAATAGTGTTCTATAGATCTTTATAGTCCTTCAACTTAGATTTTTTTTGAGGAACCCCCAAGAAAATGTTGTATATTTGTACATATAGTTTTATCTATTTATATTTCCTATAGATTCCGCACGTAGTGGATTTCCAATCGGGAACATAAAGAATCAGGCAAATCCGTGGCAATGGGACAACCCCCATTCCTAGATGATTTCCCCATTAAAAACTCCGTTAAAGGGTGATTTTCCAACCAACCACGTTTGATTGGCGAAGGGTATTAGCTAATAGCCCAATAATTTTCCATTAAATCAATTTGGAGATGATAAGTCTCCATGCCGTCCCTCCTATAATTCGTTATTGAGCATCAATTATCCATTTAAATCCCACTAGTATTGGTTATGTCCAATCGTAGTCCTGTAATAAAATAAAGACACGTACCAAGCAACAGTTTCCCTCACGACCACCTCCAGCTGTCCTCAGGAGCCCGATTGGAACTGAACTCATAGACCAAGGGCACCTCTGCCGCTGCCATTGGCAGATCTGGTCTTATCAAAGTTTACCGCTCTTGGTCATAGAAAAACATGCTTTGAGTACAGTATACATATTTTTTTTATGGAGGTTTCCATGAATGAAGGTGCCCGAATAGCTGGACGGTTTAATATGGATTTGGGGGTAGCCCATTTTAGGAAACCTCCATGTACAGCGCACAATAGACAATCCTATTTATGCCATACGCGTCACATGAGTAGAGGAGCCTTGAATAGTGGCTGTGCTCACTTGTGTGGGTGGGTAGACAAAAACCTAAACGTACCTGGAATTGGGCATCTCCAAAGCCACGGGTTTTCTCCTTTGATTCTCAAACTGCTTCAGAATGGTTGATATGATGTACCTGTGGTTTCTGGTATGCCTTTATGGGTTAACACCTCCTTTAATCATTGTTGATTCACCAAGCGGGAAGAGGGTATAACAAACATGGGGATTGATTGTGACAATGAAGGTATCAAATAGGGAGTCTACAAACAAAGGGGTGGATTTGACCAGCAGAATTATGTTACAGTATGTTACAGTGTTACATGATTCTACCTATCAAACTGGGCAGTTAAGCAATACATACACCCTGACCAAAAAAAATCTAGCATGTGGCAGTGCGTCAAAACCTTGTACCCCTGGTGAACATCAAAATAGCTGGTAAATGGATGTTCATTCCCCTAAAAATGGTATTAATAGGTATTGATCCATACCCATGTCAGAGCAGAGGACGTTGCCGGCAGAACATATCCGGACGATGGCCATGGAAATCTTCAAGAAACATCTCCGGCAGTTCCACCGATGGCAGCCCTCCCATGGCCAGCTGGTACAATCATTCCACTGGTGACAGGCTACAAATTGCTGATGAGAGTCCGATCCTCTGGAAAATTGACCATCCAATAAAATATGGGATGTCCCCGTGGGTAAATCCGGACATCAAAAAAATCATGAATTTGGTGATGTGATAAAGCCAATTGTTTCAGCAATCGAAGTGTTAGTAAAACCCCTGGGGTAACTCATGAAAATCCACCATTCGTTGGTTACCCGAAAAGGCAATGTCCACATGCCGTAACGTAGCCTTTAGCAATTCTTCAAGCTGGGAAAATCCTCCTTTTTTAGCGCCAAAAATGAAACATCATTGAAGCAAAATAAGCTTCTCAACCAGTTGATTTACCCAGAAAAAAACCGGGAGCTTCCAGATTGCCAAACCCCTGGATTTCCCATGGATTTGAGCTTCCAGACTGCCGCAGCATCTGCTTTCTGAATCACCTTGCACGGACTAATCCAACTGAACCGGAGGTCAGCACTTGCGTTTACTGCAGATTGTTGGTGAATGTTGGAGAATGGCTTCCGTTCGCTGGAACCCGAGGGGCTTTTGAAAAATCATTCTCCGATCATGGCCAGTGAATAAGGTTCCATGTGAAGTGGTCAGTACATGTTGCGTTTGCCGTTTGGGTGAAATCTACCGCAAAAACCCACGCTTTCCGAGTCGCCTTAGAGGATCAATCATGTAGAAGATGTATCAAAGGTATCAAAGGGCAAAATATCAAAATCAAAAGTATCGACTTGTTCCTGGGATATCTTAAAATATGTGCTGGGAAAATGTATACCTTGGATATCTAGGATAAATGTATTTGAAATTTTGATGTTTGAAAATAGGGCAAGCCATGTAGTAGCGAGACCTTTGACCGTGGGAAAGTTACCATTGTGCTCAAACTGGAAATAAACGTAGCTGCAAGCCCTACTAAACATAATCATGGATTTGCTTAAGGAACCACCAAAAAATAAAAAATATTCCCTATAGATTACCCAAGAAGTGGATTTCCCATGGAGAAAATAAAAAATCATCTTCAGCAAATCCAAGTAATTTATGGAGAAACCCATCATGAAGTATGGACCTGGTTGTTCTGGCTACTAAGCCCTTACTATTCCCCTGATTTCCGATGTAACAACCCCCAAAAGGACGCAAAAGTGTTACTATACAGAACTATCAACAGATCATGGGGGTATGACATCAGCCATTTTCAGGGGATATTCCATGGGAAGCCATCGTTGTCATGTACGGGCTGGGGATATTCTAGTGAATATGCTGCCAGCAACATTCACGAATGGGTCTTAATGTCATATTATCACATGATATTCACTGGTCATATTATATTCAATATCATGTGATATTAATGGACCAGTGAATATCACATATAAATGACCAGTGAATATCACCTATATATGGGTCTTAATGTCATATTATCACCATATATCACCTATAAATGGGATTTAATGGAATATTCATGGGATATTAGCTAAGACCCTCTGGCAATCAAACGCGGCTTGAAAATCCACATGTCTTTATTGCTGTGTTTGGTGGGGAAAACCATGGAACTTTTAAAAGTGGATTGTCCATTGCCATTTTGGATTTTCCGCAGGGTACCCCTAGAAGCACTGGCCAATCATCATTTTCCGTATGACAGAAACCCTATGACTTGGGGATTACTTTGGGTAATGTAGGTTGATATCCATTCATAGTGCCTAATAAATGGCTAATATCTACTAATTGCATCTAATATCTGGTTGGTGGTATACCGACCCCTCTGAAAAATGATGGATAAATCGTCAGTTGGGAAAATTGACATTCCCAACTGAATGGAAAGTCATAAAATTCCATGGTTCCAGTCACCACCAACCAGTTATCATATATGTTGATGGTATATCCCATTTCAAAGGCACAAATAGCTGGTGACATCTTCTTGGTTACATCCCTATTCTGTCCCCATGAAAGTAGCACCATTATCCCCATCATATCACCATAAATTTCCTAATCACTATATCACCATGTTAAACATATCATGTTATATCATTTGAGATCGTCCCTTTGTACAATTTATACTGCCTGGTTGAAATATGGATTTAACCAGCTCATGGATCCGTTGATCATCCGCAATATATTGGATGGTATAATGCCCTATAAATCAACCAATAATCATCGTGAGGCATCCCTAGGTGTTTGTTTTCAACCACCAATAATAGCGGGATACTATGGGATACTATCATCAAACCTGTTGTTCAAGGGGTTTGTTCAAACCCCTCTATTAATCAACCAAGCAATGGGAAAAGGACACCTATAGGGGATACCTAGGGTATATTGATCAACCGACAATAATCCTATGATCCTATATACTCAACCAGGGGTGTCTGCCAGTGCCCATGAAAATCCTTCCCTGTAGAAGGGGAGGCCTGCAGTTATATCCCCCTACCATCCAACCACAGAATTCAGCAAGTGAAAAGTGCTTCAACATCGACAGCTAAATTGACTTATTAGCAAATTGGTGAATTCTATGGTTTATGGGAAATATGTATGTATGTATGTATGTATGTATGTATGTATGTATGTATGTATGTATGTATGTATGTATGTATGTATGTATGTATGTATGTATGTATGTATGTATGTATGTATGTATGTATGTATGTATGTATGTATGTATGTATGTATGTATGATATATATATATATGTATACATCTGGGTAATTACAATACTTCACTAACCTGAATTAAGGCCATTTGGGGATGATTTCCCTCAATCTAACCATGATTTCCAGGGTTCGGGAGAACGGTGAGGTCGTGATGAAATTTACCCAGATATACAGATATATGGGGATGGGTCAAAACCCTGGTACCTAGTGAACCCCAAGTCATAGCTGGGATTTATGGATGTTCATCCCACTAAAAATGTATCTATAGGTATTGATCCATAGCCATATATATACAAGTATAATACATAACGATAGTTTACATACCCTCTGGTAAACATTCACATAACTATGGAAAATCACCATTTTTCATGGGTAAATCCACTATAAATTGCCATTTTCAATAGCTATGTTGACATAACCAGAGGGTATAACGATAGTTCAAACGTTCTTGAAATCAACATCACCGTTGCCTGCTGGTACGCAGGCTGCCGTTTCGCCTCCCCGGCCTCCGAAGGCGAAGATATCAGACTTACACAGACTTACTATGACTTGTCCCGGAAAACAGAGCCAAGTCTACTCAATACAATGTTCACTTGGAATTAATGTTTTATTTTCAATCAACAAAATCAAACCTGACTTAAAAGTTCCAATCTAATTTACCAGCATGCTACCTGCATCCAAGTTGGATCTAGAGGGGTGGAACTACTTCCAACTGGATCAACGTAGCCGTAAAAAATGGGCTTCTGACTGATCTCGGCAAAAAACCATGAAAATGTCGGATTTCGGTGGGATGGCAGTCCTTGACATGGTGAACAGGAAAAAAAAACCTGGTTGAATCTGAAAAAACATCTTCAACCTATCCCAAAAGTGCTGGATTTGGCGATTTTTGCTTCAGTTGATGTGTCCAAATCCAAGCATGACCGGGTAAGATCGCTCACCCAGTGAGATCGCTCCAATTCATCCAGAAAGATTCGTGATGATTCATGACAATTGCCATAGAAATAGTGAGTTTTCCCATGAAAAAATGTGATTTTCCATAGTTATGTTAGTTATTGTTAGTTTATAGATGATGAACATACCTGGTTGATGGTGCCATAACCATCTTGAAAAATGATGGAGTTCGTCAATGAGAAGGATGACATCCCATATATGAAATGGAAAATAAAAAATGTTTGAAACCACCAACCAGACATGAAAATCGCAACAAGTTTGCTGTTGATGTTCTCTAAACCATGGTGCCTGGCAAATAGCCATTTTGAATCCCAAATCCAACAGTTGATCAACATGTTTACCACAACAACTCCAATTGTGTGCTCTAGTTTTTGCTTGGTAAAGCTTATTCCCCCATGCCAAAAGATCAATAAATGTTACCCTTCACGGTTTGTTTTTTTCCCATTTCTGGCTTGTTAATCATGATAACCATTAATAACCATTAAGAAATAAAAGCCATTAAAAAGCATTAATAACCATTAAAAACCAGCAAAAACCATTAAATAACCATGAATAACCATTAGTAGCCATGAATAACCATTAATAGCCATGAATAACCATTAATAGCCATGAATAACCATTAATAGCCATGAATAACCATTAATAGCCATGAATATATAATTAACCATTAATAGCCATTAATGTTATCCACATTTTAAGCGGTCATGGTTGCCATTGATGCCACCGCCACGAATCTCCATGACGTCACCCCTCCGGAGACCTTTGCCCTGGCTGCCTTCTGTTCCTTTAACGCCTCAACGTCTGGGGAGAGTATAGCTGATCTGGCTGAGACGCAACAAAATACGGAATCTATACTTGGCGTTGCAGAATAGTGGAACCAGACTTGAAAAATGTGGCTTACATGTCACCATAGTTGGACAGAAAAATCCCAAGCTATGGAAGTTAGAAGCCCATAGTTATTTTCATTAATTCCTATTTTCATTAATTCCAAGTGCACCAACAAGTACGATCACTTTTTTCCGAAGAGCCGTTTTAGCAGCACACACATTCTACAATATTCTACAGACCTTGGGAGTTCGCACTAAGTTGCTGGAATGTAGAGGATAAAGAATGGTGATTCACCTAAGAATCATGGATGGATTCATGGTTCCATTCATGGATACTGTTACAGGATCAGGAGAAAAAATCCGTGAAACCAAGCGTCCGACTACTGTCCGACTACCCGTTTATGAGCTATACAACATTATACAACGACCACCACACTGTTCGCAGCTCTTTTTATCCCAGGTTTAGAGACAGCGCAGGCTCCATGTTTACCAAAAGGCTTCTTCGGAAGCCAAGGTAGAATTCTCTTCGAAAATCCCTAGAGATTCCCCATGTTTGGTGGATTTCCCATTGGGGGAAAAAAAAAAACTCAGCAAATCAAGGTGCTGCACCTTCGCTGACTTTGGACAGAGCTGTCGCCCATAAAAAAGTCTGGTTCGCCCCCTTTTTACGACAGATCCGCCAGGATCGCGGCAAATGCAAGATTAGTGGCCGCAATTTGCCTGACATCTCTGAGCCGATCTTGGACTTGCAAGCTGTACCCGCCCCAACCTGGATCGCCCCATGTCACAACCGATGGCAGCAAATGCGCCAAGGCCCAGTGCCCCAAACCATCCGAACTGGCCCAAGCTTGTCTTGGACTGCACAGCGACCAGTAACCTTTGGATGGCCCCAGGTAAGAATTCTGTCGCTTCCGGGAGACCAAAATGCAGAGGCCTCCTTGGTTGCAGCGATATATCGTCAAGGTGTACGCCTGCGCAGATAGCTGCATCTTATTGCAGCTATCTGCGCAGGCGTACACCTTCACGATATATTTCCAGCTCCCTCTGAAAGCCTTGCGGCTTCCAGTGACTTCTCTGGATCATTCAGCACATGGCCTTCAGCAGTGACAAGCCTCAGGAAGTCAGCCAGTCCAAAGGCTTTTTGGGCCAAAATCCTTAGGTCCCCTACTTTGGAGGACTTCTCGCGCGTGAACCTCGGTTGATTTCCGCTAGGTAAAGATATAGTTATTTTAAGATATTTGAAGCATCTATTCGAGAATGGTCAAAGCGTGTCTCAACCACCAAATCTTGAGCACTGCAGCACACCTGGTATCGTCACAGCCAGCACTGGTTTGCTCAACTTCATGCTGGCTTACTTCGATCTTTGAAAACAGGGATCCAGTTGAATTTACCATCTGGTTTAACATAGCCATGGAAAATCACAATTGTTAATAGGTAAACCATCTATAAATGGGCCATTTTCAATAGCTATGTTAGTTTACCAGAGGGTATTGCATTTTATTGCCAGATATTGCAGGGGTGCAGTTGGTGGGGGAAAAAAAAACGGGCCCAGCACCATTGGTTTTTGCAGGTTTGCGCTATCTCTTTCTGGGGACTCCTCTGCCACTGTGGACGGCAGCCCTCCCTTAGTTTAAGTTTGGTTCCTATGTTCCAATCCAGAGAGCAATCGAGCAATCTGAAAATGATTTGACATGGAGATCACTTGCCCTCCAGTAGATGTTCCGGTTCGAGAATGTCAATGTTCCAGTTCCGGCACTACGTGGAGGACCGTTGCCGGAGAAGATAAATCAACTTATAATGGATTTCCCATTGTTTTCTGTCGAAGTTCCCCTTTTATTTCCTACCAAAATCTTGAAAAAGAGATCAAAATATTGGGGAATGGCTGCCTGGCTCAAAATTGTATATCCCCACAAAAGGATGATCAAATACTGCAATTATGACTCATGACTATCAAAATGCGTAATGGAGGCCGTGCACAGGTGGAAGATTGGTTTTCAGGTCAAAATACAAGATACAAACAGTTTACAATTTTGGACCAGAATCCGAAAAACAGAATCACAATTTTCACAATCATCATTCATTAGAAGCTTTTAACATGGACGGTAGCCCCAACCCATGGCTTTCCATGGCTTTCAGTCGTCACTAAGTCATGCCCATCCATGACTCGGACGATATTTGGGTACCCCCATGACTTCGCAGTTTCCCCCATACGCCCCGTTGGGGGCGCCTCGGTCTTTGCCACGTACATCTCGTTGTCGCTGGCGCGGAACAAGCTAAAATCCTCCTTGTGTTGCTTCAGCCACACCTAGCATTTTGCTGATATGTTGTTGGATTTTAGGGGATTTATGGTGGTTGTTATGGAATTCATGGTGTTTTTTTTTCAGGGGGTCCATTTCATGGGATTGAAGTGGGATAAAATCCAACGATTATATGGGGTTTTAGATGATAAGCCAACAAACATAACTGGGACTGCTGGCTGATGTTTCATGACTAAACCTTCAAAAATGGAGTTTAAGTTTGAAGGATTAAACCGACGTTTTTTATATGAGGGAGACTTACCTGGCTACCAAACATTTTGCTTTTTTGGCCACCAATTTTGATGGCGCATTATCCAAGAAATGGTCGGATTTGCCGTTCAAAATTGAGGATTAAACCAACAATGTTGTTACATATTTCTATTGGATTAATTGCATTTTGTGGAGGCTTGATGTGATTTTACCACATTTAAGGGATTTCGTTGTATCGAAACAATAGGAATGTTGCTTCCAAAAATGGAGGGAATCACCCAGGAAAAAAACTGGCGATTGAACCAAGCATTTTATGGTTATATAATGTTATATAGTAGAATACAATGGGATATGACCAACAATTTGAATCATGGGTATGTCTGGAAATTCTGTTTTTCATCGTTTTTAAATGGTCGGATTTTTACATTGAAAAACCAGGTGGGATTTAGGGGTATCTGCAACTGATCCATGTCAGGTTCGCCACTTCGACTTCATGTTCGACCACTGGCCCTTGTCTGCAATGCTTGGCTCAGGAGGGGCCCCTTTTCTTTGATAGATTAGACCCAGCCTCGACCTATGGGCTGCTGACTTTGGACTCTGCGTCCAACCGGTGAAAACAGAGCTGAGCGCTCTTCTACATTTGGTGTTTGAGTTGAGCCCGATACGTCACCACTGTGTGCCTGCTGCATTGGTAGCGGAGCACCTACGCTCCGGGACCTTAGCTACCTGCTGCGACCCGACCTAGCCTTTGTGATCTTGGCCGGTGTCTTGCAGCGGTGGACCTTTTGCCGAACGGCAACCCTGGATTCTTTTTGCACGAGCTTTCATTTTCATTTTAGCGCTTTTTCCTTGAGTTTGACTTCGTGAAGGCGAAGTGGAGACTGACCTGATCCTGACGATCAACTTTTGCCTCCAAGCCTGCATTTTGCAGCAATGGCGACTCGCAGTGATGAGAGTGTTCCTTCATGGGATGGACAGGCGAAAAATTGGCGTAGATACACAAAAGAGGTTGCATGGTTTGTTGCATCGACCCCCACAAAAAAACGTAGATATGTGGCCTCCAAATTGATTTCAAGACTATCTGGTCCTGCTCGTCTTCTAGCTATGTCATGGTCAAGAACAGAATTTGATTCTCCGGACGGCACCCTGAATCTTTTGAAGAAGTTAGCTGGTTCTCCACTGGTTCGAAAGACATTACCAAATACAGCTGCAATTCTTCAACAATACCTGGGATTTAGGCGACAGCCTGGTGAGTCAATGGCAAATTTCTTGGTACGTGAAACTTTGGGATATGAAGAGTTTTCTGAAGCCCTCATTCGGCTATGGGAAGAACAGACCGGTATTGATCCTGCTGAAAGAAATTTTGGTTTGCCACCTATTTCTGAATGGGATTGGTGGGATGATGACTATGAGTATGGCTATATGGGGGGCATGGATGTCACTACTGGTGATGCGGAACATCAGCATGATCCTGCGGCTACTGCGGCAGCTGCATCCTCTCCTGAGCAAGGCGCTGAACCTCCTGTAAGTGCGGCTCCAGGCTCCTCACCGAGTCATCGAGTTGGTGCGGCCTCTGAGCATTCTGCGCCAGGACCTGAAAGTGATCCGGGAAAGCCCAAAATACCCCAAGATGTTTCAGAAGTTTCTTTGGCAGACTCATTTATCATGGGTGTCCTACGTGGTTGGCGTTTGTTGAAGGCTGCAAGCCTCACCCCAGAAGAAACTAGAGACATTTTGTCCACTACTCAAAACAAATTGGACTTCGAAGCCATCAGCCAAGCCTTGTCTGCACTTTGGGACGAACAGTTGCTTGGCCACCGATATTCACAACATGCTGGACGTCATGGAAGTTCTAACAATGCTCTATGGCATGAATGGCATGATGATGGATGGGATGATGGCTATGAGATTAACTATGATGAGATGTGGACTTGGGGAAACGATGATGGTTGGTGGAATGATGGTCAATATCATGATGAATGGCATGAACATGAATGGCCCGACGAAACCTCCTCTGCCAAGGAAGTTCAGACTACCTTGTCACCCGACGAGGAAGAGCGACTTCAAGATGCTCTTCAAGCTGAACAGGTTGCTGAGCAGTTAGCTGCCGAAGCAAGGCGCACTTGGCAAGAGGCCCAGAAAACAACCCAACAACTGAAACGTGATCGAGGTTTTGGACATGTCAACACTGTCAACAATGGTCGTTGTTTCAATTGTGGTGGTAACCATTTGGTTAGGGATTGTCCTGATAGACGTCATGGGAACTACCCCAAGGGCAAGTTTTCTGGGAAGGGCAAGAGTCCTTACCATTCGAAAGATGGCAATGGCAAGGGCTTTAGCAAGAACCCCGTGAATGCCTACGCACTCTATGGCATGGAACTGGCCTCAACGACGAAGGCATCAACCAGCACTGGCTCTAGCTCTTTGGCTTCCCAAGCTCATGGCATGCTGGACTGTGGAGCAACCGCCTCCGCAGCACCTGAAGTTTCTGCCCAGGAGCTGGTGATAGCTGTTTTGTCTCACGATCGACAGGCGACTGTGAACATCTTCTCAGCGCAGCGGCCATACTTTCGCTTCGGCAATGGGAAGTGGGGCAGAGCTAGGTACAAACTGGAAATTTGTTCGGATGTTTCTGGTCAAAAGAAAACGTTCTCATTGTATGCACTTCCAAATCCAATCGAGTTTTACCAGCCCAACTTTGACAAGTCACAGCTCGTTCCTATTTTGATTGGCATGGATCATCTTGGTGCACATGGTTGTCAAATGTTGGTTGATTTTGGATCTGGTTTAGCGATGGATGGCGTTGATGATAATCCTGAAGTATATCAACTACCAGTCAATCCGAAGAAACACTATATGTACGATATTTTATACTATCTCACACGTGGTCAAACCAGAGCAGAAGGGCATGCACAAGTGAATGTTGTTACTGGAGCTGATCCCCTTTTTGCACAACCTGTTTTGCAGTTTCGTCCTCTTGACTTTTATACCACTCAGCAGTCATGTTCCTCTTCCTCTTCTACATCCTCTCCTCTTAAACATGATCGTGAAGAGCTGTTGCGAAAACTTTTTCGATGTGGCCACAACATGGCTCAGATGGGCAACTCTGCCCATGCTGGAAAAGATCACCGCGGAGGAGAAGCTGAACAACAAAGTTCAGTACCTGCTGGAAAAGCCCAACGTCGAGAACTCCTTGAAGGTTCCAAAGTCCAAGGCAGCCTCAAAGAATGTGGAGAAGAAGATGGTTGTCACCATGGGCTACATGGACCAGAGCTCACCGATGACAAGTCCTTCCGACAGCAGCTGGGATCCGATTCTGGATTCACCAGATCGTCACAACTTGGAGGACTTCCTGACCGAACAGGAAAGGATCGACCTGCGCAACCTGGTGCTTGCAAGAAAGGGGATGACACCACCCGACGAAGTCATCCTCACCGAGGAAAGCCAATGACTTCCTCGAGCCTACCATTGACCACTACGATGGGCTCCAAGGTCATGAAGATGGTGACGATGATGACAGCAACCATGAGTCACCTCGCCTTGAAGATCGCCATGGATGGACGTGAATGTCTATGGGAGATTGCATGTGCTGACAACAGTTGGCTGACTCAAGCGGCTCTCAACCATGGTCTACCTGCCAGAAGGATCAACTATAAGCAAGGTTTTGACCTCTACAAGAAGTCTGCATGGATGGAGATGGAACGCCTGCGGAAGATCAAGCGTCCCAAGAAACTTTGGCTCTCACTACCGTGCACTCATTGGTGTCAATGGACCAATGTCAACTACAACACTGATGAGCGCAAGGCGGTCCTCGAAGATCTTCGTCGACGAGACCGTCGAATGATGCACTATGCCAAGGACTTCATCCTCAATGCTGTTGATGACGACCCAGACATTGATGTGTACTGGGAGTGGACTTTTCCATGTTCTGGATGGTCTCAGCCTCCTATGGTCTCGCTGCAGCATGGACTTTTGCAACGTGGCCAATCATGGGAGCGCTGCAGAATCGATGGATGCAACTATGGGATGCGAAACTCTGATGATTCAGCGTTTATCCACAAGCGCTGGGAGATTCGCACCAATGATGAGCTCTTCCATCGCAACTTCAAGTGCAAGGTTTGCCCTCGAAATCATCAACATGCTTTCATACAGGGGATTGAAACAGCTCGCTCTGCATACTATCCAGTGCGGATGGTGGAAGCAATTGTGCGGCATTGGAAGAACCAACTTGCTCCTCAACGTCATGTACAAGCTTTGACTTCTCCTGACGCTGTGGTGAACTCCAAGCATGCAGAGTGTGATGTGAAGTGGACTCAACGTCTTCAAGCTCTACCTGTTGAAGAAGTTCTTCCTCCTGTACCTGATGATGGTGATTTGTCTGACGGCTATGAACCCTCTATACTTGAAGCTCCTCAACATGGCAATGATATCAGTGAACAAGAACGAAAAGAATGGCATGTCAAACTGCAGCACTACCATCGTGCAGCAGGACATCCATCAAATCGGAACTTGATCCACCTTTTCCGAGATGCTGGACTTCCCAAATGGAAGATTGAAATGGCTCGCGATTTTCGATGTGATGCTTGTGATCGACTTCTACAAGGCAGCAAAAGCTCAGGTGAAGTACCAAGGGCGTCAACACACCCTTTGTGCAAGGCATGGGAAATCGTTGGAGCTGATTCCAGCGAATGGCATGTTCCTGACCAGAAGATCAAGATCAAATTCATTTTGCTCATTGACTTTGCCACCAAACTACGTGCGGTGCATGTGGTGAAATCGTATGGACTTACGCAAATGTTGTCCAAAAGTTCTGAAGATGTCATCAAGGCGACTGCTGAAAAGTGGCTGGCCGATAAGCCGAAACCCCGACTTATTGTGCCTGACAACTCCTCTGTCTTCACGGCCACCGACGTGAACGAGTTCCTCACCAATGTGGGCATCCAACTTAGCCTGCCGGCTGAGAAGGAATCATGGGCTCATGGACTTGTTGAATCAGCAATCAAAGATGTGAAGATGACGGCTTCTGCAATTCAACTTGGACAACCAACTCTTCCTCCTGGAGTTTCTCTTCAACTTGCGTGTGCGGCTCTCAACAGTACTGAGTACACCAAGGGCTATTCTTCGCTTCAGTGGTGCTATGGCAAGGACTACACCATAACCGATGAAGAGATCAGAACCTTTGCCAGCTTGCCGGACACCACCAAGCACTTTGAGTATGAGGCCCTGGTTCGAGCTCGACAAGGTGCTGAAGAAGTTGCACGTCGTACCCGAGCTCTACGTGTGATGTCAAAGCTCAAGAACTCCAGCGTGAAGCAGCCTTTGCGCACCTTCGAACCTATGGACTTAGTCATGGTTTGGCGCAAACAATGGCCTGCACACCTACTTGCTCCTGGCCGACGTGGTGGTTTTCAGCGAAGCATCAAACCTCACTGGATTGGGCCTGGACGTGTTGTTTTCCATGAAGTTCTTCATCATCAAGAAGAAGGCGATGAGAGAAGACACATCCTATGGGTGTTGGTGGGATCGCAACTGTTGCGATGCAGTGCTCATCCGGTGAGACCGGTCACCGACACCGAGCGTGTCACTTTTGAAGTGTGTGACAAACAAGACGTCACCAAATGGAAATCCTTGGCTGATGTCCTACCTCAGCGCGAATACCTTGACATCACTGATCAGGTTCCTGGTGAAGATGAATGTGAGCATCCAGACCTACCTGATCGACCTGATGAATCAACGGCTGTGCCTGCAGCTGTTGCCAAGAAGGCCAAGAAGGTTTTCCAGAAAGGCGTCACTTTTTCTGATCCTGCACTTCAACCACGTTCCAAGATCGTTGGCAAGAAATCCTTGACTCCAGATGACTGGAAGCCCAAAGCAGGTGATGATGATGTTGAATTATTACCTGAACCTGGCAGTGCTTCTCAACCTGCAGCACTGGAACCTGCGGCTTCTAACTCTCCTGACCTTGAAGAGCTGCTGGAGCGCGATGTCAACGACTATGATGTTTCTCCTCGACCTCTACCAGACCCGAAGAAGCAAAAGATCAACGATGACAAAGACATGAGAACCCTGCTGAGGGAACAACACTCCTCTCAGTATGACCTCAAATGGGTGGAGGAACTACATCAGCCAGATGATGGACTTTTGGACTTTTACCATCTGGTTGTTGACAATGACTTGGATTGTCTCTCCATGCAGTTTGACTTGGACTTTGTGTCAAATCGGCAGTTCAAGAATTTCCTCAGAAGCCCCACTGCGTATCTGGTCAAAAAGATGCGTGACTCTGAAGTGGTTCTCAGCAAATTGTCTCCTCAACATCGTGAACTTTTTGCACGTGCCAAGGGGAAAGAAATTGACAGCTTCCTCAAGAATGAAGCAGTGAAAGCCTGCCACCGAAATGATGAAGTTCGAGAAGCCATGGGCAGTGGACGCATTGTCCGCGCTCGTTGGGTGTTAACCTGGAAACTTGTGCCTCCTGAAGATCAAGATGAAGCGCGACAAGATGCTTCAACGAATCCTTCCTCAACACATACTTCAGATGGTCTCAAGAAGGCGAAAGCACGAATTGTGCTACTAGGTTTTGAACATCCTGAGATTGGCAATGTGGACTACAAAACGTCCTCACCTGTGCAGTCTATGTTGGCTCGCAACTTGCTCTACCAGGCCACTTGTCAACACTCGTGGCAACTTGAAGGTTTGGATTTAGCAACTGCTTTTCTCCAGACGGCTCCTACGTCTGCAGATGCCAACTTGTGGACTTATGGTGTAGCTGAACTTCGATCAGCACTTGGACTTGACACCAATGGCATAATGAAAGTCATGCGAAACATCTACGGTAGCACTACTGCTCCCCGTGGACTATGGCTCGACCTGCACAAGACCCTCACTGGACTTGGCGGATATCCTGCCTTGGGTGAAAGATGTCTCTGGGTTTGGTATGATGAAGACCCCGAGACCAAGCAACCCTTCACCATTGGCATGATGGGCGGCCATGTGGATGACTTTCACCGAACTGGTGACTCAAACAATGCAAAGTGGAACGAAGTTTGCAGAAAAATAGATGCAGCGTACCGATGGGGAACAGCCAAACACTCTGCATATCGTCATGCTGGCACTGATGTTCAGGTGAAACGTGACAACGATGGCGACCTTGTCATCACCGTCAACCAGCAGTACTATGTGGACTCCCTGCCGGACCTTGACATCTCTGCAGATAGATTACGACAAGAAGATGCACGAATGACCTCTCATGAGATTGCAGCTTGCCGTGGTGCTCTTGGCGCACTACAATGGCTAGCAATACAAACTCAGCCACAACTTTGTGCTCGTTGTAATCTCCTCCTCACTGAAGTCATTAAGTTTGGGAAGATGAGTTATGCCATGGAAATTCAACGTATGATTGGCGAAATTCGCCGTGAATCCTATGAGCTCAAGTTCTTCAAGCACAAAACTGCGAAGACCTGGCGCGATGTTTGCTTCATAACAATGGCTGACCAAGCGCATGCGAATCGAGACAAAGGTGATTCAACTGGTGGGATCATCACTTTGATGAGTGGTCCTGAAGCTCTTAAAGGAGAAGTTTGTCCTATGTCTCTTTTGGCCTGGCGAACTTGGAAGCTTCGTCGCAAGGCTCTTGGATCAAATGATGCAGAAGTTCAAGCAGTACTTGAAGGTGAAGATTGGAATTTCCGCGCCCGACTTCTCTGGTGCGAAATTCATGGTGCTGGACTTTCTCGTCCTCGCGATGCCAACAAAGTGGAATTCTCAGAAGAGATGGTGAAACAAGTAGAAGGACTTCTTTGCACTGACAGCAAAGGTGGTTTCGATGCAGTGCTCTACAATGAGAGTCCTCTCCTTGGCCTGAGCAACATTCGCTCTGCTCTCCAAGCTCTTCAACTTCGAGAATATCTTCAGCGTGCTGGCTCCAAACTACGTTGGGTAGCCAGTGACTATGACCTGGGTGACAGTTTGACAAAGAAGCGTCCAGACTGTCGAGTTGGCCTCCAGAAGTTCCTCAAAACATGGTTGTGGGCTGTGAAATATGATCCACAGTTCATTGCCTCAAAGAAGAACAAAAAGGAAGGAAAGACAGCGATCAACCAGATCGACGATTACCTGAGTGGCAAACCTGATCTTTCTTTCTATGCTGGTGCAACTGATCCATGTCAGGTTCGCCACTTCGACTTCATGTTCGACCACTGGCCCTTGTCTGCAATGCTTGGCTCAGGAGGGGCCCCTTTTCTTTGATAGATTAGACCCAGCCTCGACCTATGGGCTGCTGACTTTGGACTCTGCGTCCAACCGGTGAAAACAGAGCTGAGCGCTCTTCTACATTTGGTGTTTGAGTTGAGCCCGATACGTCACCACTGTGTGCCTGCTGCAGTATCCCCATTTTCAGACTGCTACCCAGGTTTCGGGGTCAGCGATGGGAAACTCCGAAAATAATGGGTTGAAGGGAGAACGTAATGATGAAAGAAATGACCTTAAACATGTATGCTGGGGAGCGTTTTCGGAGTGAGGGGTATAATATACTTATAATATCATCTGGGGTCTGAAAAAGATGTGTATGTATCATGGCAGATTGGATTGTCATGTGTAGTCCACCTTTTTGAAATGAACGATGCCCGAAAGGGGGCAACAAATGGCTATGGGCAACCCGTCAGCTTGTCAATCTGCACAAAACCGGGCATGCTGCAAGAAGGGTTGACATTTTGAGCTGTTGCATCTTCAGATATCAACTACTGATACTTTGGGATAAGGCAAACACGACCCCAACATTTCCCCAAGTTGTCATCGATCTTTGATCACCAGTCTCAAGCCTGCAAAGTTTCCTGATGACAATGTTAGCCATGATATACATGATATCCCTTTTTTGCATATCCTGTGAATTCTGTGTGCGTTGATACAGGGACCAGTAGATGTCTCACTTCCGGGACTTTGAACATCCCCCTCAAATGTTTCAGTATTGGAGATGTTCCTCCCAAAGTTGGGTGATGTTTCATCAAGCATCACTTTTCAATTATTTGATAGACACAAGAATGGCATAATGCTGAAATCCCAATGATTCTTCCATAGTACATGGATCACTCTCCCTGTGATATTTCCACTGGTTAATCCTCAGAATCCCTAATAACTGTCGCCATGCTGGAAAAATATGACCTATAATTGTTGATTGTGCCCTAATAAAATCACATTAAGTCCTTAATAGTCATACATAATGGGATATATAATATAATATATAATATATGTAATATATAATATATGTAATATATAATATATATAATATATATAATATATATAATATATATAATATATATAATATATAATATATAATATATATATATATAATATATAATATATATAATATATATAATATATAATATATAATATAATATATAATATATAATATATTCTATATAATATATAATATATAATATATGATATATAATATATAATATATAATATATAATATATAATATATAATATATAATATATAATATATAATATTATATATATATATTATATATATATATTATATATATATTATATATATATATTATATTATTTATATATATATATACAACAGAATTAGTGGATTTCAATGAAATCGCTGAAATCAACCTGGTCTTTTTTTTACCTCTTGAAATTCTCAAGGAGCTGATCGGCCTTATTGATTGCCATCATGGGCTTCGGCTGTGCAGCCATCACCTCCAAAAGGGGGCCCAGCCGGGTGAAGAACGAAATCTGCTGGTTGAACCGAATCATAAAATGAAGATGATGGTACATCGGGATATGTTATCTGGTTGGTGGTTGAGCCCTACCCCTCTGAAAAATGATGGACTTCGTCAGTTGGGAAAATTGACATTCCCAATATATGGGGGAAAAAAGTCATGTCCCAAACCACCAACCAGTTATCATATATATATATGGTGGATAGATCTTCAAAAAATCAACAAAAAAATGGCATGAATCAAGTTGTGATACTAGAAATGTGTTTTTTTTTCCACCAAAAAATTCACGCGGCTGAATTTTAACTTATGGCCCCAAGGAATCCCATAACTGCCATGCGGGTCACTTGAAATCCATCTAAGCCCCGAATGAACGAAGTGTCATTGCATGATGTTTGGCCTACAGTTTAAGAGTCGATAAACTGCTATATGTTCATGATCAGAGAAGAATGTTGCTTGAAAAAAACTGCCATTTTTGAACGTGGACCAACATTTTTGTCGGCGTTCACGAACGGGCAGTGGAACTAAAACCGATTGGAAAATCCCCAGGTAGGCTGATCAATCAACACCAAGGATTCTAAAAAACCGCTCACCTGCCATTCATCTTTCGCAAAGCTCCCGTTGAAAATCACTATCACTATCTTTCGCAATCAGATCCTCCAGCTAAATCGCGTTTATCCATAGCAGACTGTTGAACTGCCAGAGGGTATATAGCAACCTTAAAAAAAAGCGCTGAAAAGTTGGACACATCCAAAATACACAAACAAAAAGAAAGAAAAACATCATCGAACTGCCATCCTGGAAACACGTTTCTATTTGTTTGGGGTTGCTATATATGTGTATATATATATATAATCATCTTGAAGTAGATAGAATATTGGGATGTTCAAACCCATTCCCATTTTAATGCGTGTTGTTTCCGTATTTTATCTCCAGGATGATGATAGAATTTCTCCTCAACTGCTCCATTCTTCCAGACCTCCTTCAAGCCCCGATCGTTGTTGATCTCGTTGATGTGGGCGATGAAACCTTCGCGACCTGACACAGCGAGGCGACCAGCAGCAAAAAAAGGTCTGGATTTATCAGATTTATCCAGCAGAATTGGAGTTTAAGCAGCAAAAATGATGTTTGACTGTCACCAAAAATGTGGGTTTCACCAGCCAAAGTGGGATTTTAGCCAACAGAAATTGGGACTTAGCCACAAAGATTGGCTTTCAACAGCTAAAAATTGGAATGCCTATCATCAATGAAACTTGGAAGTTACCCTCCCTCCAATTAACATGGACCTTGCCAAATGTGGGGATTGGAAGAGTAGCCTTTTTTGTTGAGATAGGCAGTGATAGGCGGGAGTGTGTTCCATGGGGGGCAAGCTACCAACAAAGATGTTGGTTTAATCAACAAAAACGGTGGATTATACATATGTATGTATAGGGATGAGTCAAAACCTTGTAGCCCTGTGGTTCACATTAAAATAGTTGGCAAACAGATGTTCATTCCCCTAAACATTATAATTTTAGGTATTGATCCATCCATATACATATATATATGTTACATCATATATATATAAGCAAAAAGACCGAGGGGGCATTGGGGTGTATACCTTCACGTAGTCTGAGCTGGCTGGGTGGCTATTTCTATGATTTGCGGCTCCCAGGTTTGGACATATGGTCACCGACAGAATTATGGAA
This sequence comes from Cladocopium goreaui, assembly GCA_947184155.2. NCBI lineage: Eukaryota > Dinophyceae > Suessiales > Symbiodiniaceae > Cladocopium > Cladocopium goreaui. The sequence continues at coordinate 15,173 of CAMXCT020000269.1, read as the reverse complement.
AAAAATAAAACGTTTAACTTAGACAGGCGGCGCCTGCGTCCGATTTTTCCATAATTGGATTTTTCCCCATAAGGGTTCAAAATATCTCGGAAGTGATCCGAACCTTTTTTTTCCATAATTCTTGGAGGTGGCCATTATTTCCATAATTGATTTTTCCTGTGAAATCAGGGGGCTAGGGCAGATTGACCGGTTTTTTCCATAATTATTTTTTCCATAATTAATGTTTGGGGCTCCACCTGTTGGACATGTCATGGATCCACAATTCAAACCCTTTTTTTTTGGGGTTATGGAAATATGTATGCAAATGCAAGTATGTAGTATCAACCCAATTGGTGGCTTGGCAAAAGGAAACATCCAGATATTATGTATATCAATGGCAGGCTTTAGGGGCATATACCAGATCTTTAGACACATATTTTCTATAATTCAATATTCCCCCTTAAAATGCATTCAAATTGCGAACATCACATGATATTATGTATATCAATGGAAGACTTAGGGGCATATACCAGATCTTTAGACACATATTTTCTATAATTCAATATTCCCCCTTAAAATGCATTCAAATTGCGAACATCACATGATATTATGTATATCAATGGAAGACTTAGGGGCATATACCAGATCTTTAGACACATATTTTCTATAATTCAATATTCCCCCTTAAAATGCATTCAAATTGCGAATCGATGGACATACAGTCACCGACAGAATTATGGAAAAAAAAATAATTATGGAAACAATAATTATGGAAAAAAAAAGGTTCGTAACTTTTCTATCATAGACAGGCGGCGCCTGTAAATTGAAACGGTTTTTTTTCCATAATTCTGTCGGTGACTGTAGATGAAAAATCATCCACTGGTTAATCGTCATTTTCCCTCTCAGAATATGCCATGTTGATCCATTTTGGTGGTATCATGTGGTTAAAACAATGCCATGTTTACCATCCCCCAGTCATCACCATGTTTAAAGGTGGTATGTAGAAACCATTCTCAGTTGATGGCTGGTAAAAATGGCAGCCAGTTTCAACCACATAAAAACCCATTTTCAGATATACCCATTGCCCATGGGTTGGTGAACATGACTCCAAGAACGTTTGGTTTTATGATGTATATATATTATACTATATTATACTGTATTATACTATATTATACAATATAATATATATATATGTATATATGTGTGTATGGTATACCATATTATACATTATATCAATGTGTTTATGTATATATAATGTATAATATGGTATACCATACATATATATATATATATTATTGTGTAATATAGTAAAATGTATTAATTTATGTGGTTAGTTGGGGTTATAAACCAACAAACATAACTGAAGGGCACCACCGTGCAAATTATGTTCCATCACTTCGTTAAGGTCCCCCACCATCCAGGAAAGATAGCAAAGCATCCTGACGACCGCATCATAGCTGCGCATGGCTGATGTTTTCGAAGCGGAAACTTCACCCGCAAAATGGGATTTCCCATGGATTTCCTTTCATTTCATCAACAATTCATGGGCTTCGGGGGATTTACCCTCTGGTAAACTAACATAGCTATGGAAAATCACCATTTTTTTATGGGAAAATCAACTATAAATGGCCATTTTCAATAGCTATGTTAAAATTACCAGAGGGTACATGGATTTACCTCGATTTGGCCAGCAAATGGTGGAAAAACATGTTTCTCCCTGGGAAAAACCATGGCATTCATCCAATGGATCGGTGGCAAAATGGTCAGATCACCATGGTGAAAAAACCCTCTGGTGAACATACAAAAAGCTATGGAAAATGGCCATAGAAATAGTGGATTTTCCCATTAATAGCATGGTGGATCTTTCCATAGTTATGTTAGTTTACCAGAGGGTACCACCAAATATACAGATGTTGACTGTAGAGTTCCCGCAACACCAATCTCAATTAGGAATTTTTCAGTGCAGGTCAAAATGGTCAAAATGTGAAACCAAAATTGCGATGATCCAACTGCATTTAGTTAAATCAAACATAGGGAATGCTGAGGGAAAATCTCCCAATTTGGATCAGTCAAACTGTGTGTTTTCGGCGCGCAAATCATGTCCCATGTTTTAATTGTTTGATCTCCCATCTCCACATCTATAATATTTCAACCCCATCGTTCTTGTTCTCAAGTTATATATATATATACATATACATATACATATATATACATATATATATATATATCTGCATCTTAGAGAAAACACCACATGATTCCTGGTGGGAAAACAACACCTGTTTCTTACTTTTGCCGAAATTTGGGTGCCAGAAACACCAGCAACCTTTAAGTCTTGTGTGGCAAAAAACGGATATCCCCAAATGCAAAGAATTTCAGAGAGACTGGGTTTATCTAATGTTGTTCATCTTGTTGGTGGTTTCAACCTACCCCTCTGGAAAATGATGGACTTCGTCAGTTGGGATTCTTCCCAATATGATGGGAAAGTCATAAAAGTCCATGGTTCCAGTCACCACCAACCAGTGATTGATTACTATATAAATCACCATTTTTTCCATGGTTTTCCCATGGTTTTCCCATGGTTTTCCCAGGATCAATCATATCATCGTCCATGTGTATTCGTTATTGAAGATCTCTAGGGACAGCTTTCGGTTGAACGGCCAAGGCGTGGACGGGGTTTCGCCATGAAAATGGGCAAATCAACATCACTATGAATGGTTTAATTATAATAGATTCAATAGATAACTAACTAAAAACTGCATCAATTTTGGGGGATTTTTATAGATAACTAACTAAAAACTGCATCAATTTTTGGAACATTTTTCCACGATTTCTAACTCACCGATGATTGGAGTGGGGGAAAAAACTCACCGATGGATCTTGGGTTTACATCATGGGTTTTTCGGCCATGAAAAATTGGGCCTTCAAGCAGATGATCTTCGGAGAGCTGTCACCTTGACCATGGCAGCCATGGGATGGCAAAATCATGGCCATGACACTGGGACTGGGAAACCCATGGGTTTTTTTTCCATGGGAAAACATGGGAAAACATGGGAAAACATTGGAAAATATGGGAAAATATGGGAAATCATGGAAATGTACTTACTACTGTAAAACTAGTTTTTGATCTATTTCCGCCATGTGAAAATATCTATCTGGATAAGACAATGTTTAATTATTGGTTTACCATCTGGTTATTTAACATAGCCATGGAAAATCACCATGTTTAATAGGTAAACCATCTATAAATGGGCCATTTTCCATGGCTATGTTAAATAACCAGATAGTATTTTTTTCAGCATCATTCCAGTGATCTCGCAGTGAGGTCTTCATAGGTCTTATCCAGATATCTCTGAGGGATCTCTGATCCCCTGGACCCGAACACGCCAGATAGAATGTCAGAATACATGCCATAAAATGTCCAAATATGTGTCAAATAAAATGTCAGAAGATGTATATGTATATTATAATATCATGTATATATATATGTATTACATTATATCATATATATATATATATATTATTATCCCATATTGTATAGAATTATTTATATTATTATATGTAATTTATTATAATATATAATATAAAATAAGAATATATAATTTAATTTAATTTAATGTAATGTGATATGACCGCTGGAAATTTCTCGGTGAAATGGCGAGAAGGACCGCATGGTATGCAGTTTTCTAACCCATGCAGCATATTTTTTGATACCAAATCCAAAGATTTATTGAGAACCAATCCGAAGATCCGCTATAACATGGATATTTAATGATATATAGCTCTTCTATTCCAAGAATTTCTGCCATCTATGCCTGGCATGGTCAACCTGGGCAGCTTCGGATCACTCTGATCCGAGTGATCCGAAGGCAGTCAAAAAATATTCTGATATGAATTCTGCCTGATATATAATATCTTATCATATTATATCACGAAAACCCAAGAAGCTGGGAGGGACACTTTTTGATGGTGAAAGTTCTCAATTTAGCTGGTTTAAAGTCGAAAACCAGCTACCCTTTTTGGTAGTTAAGACCATCAAACATTCTGCAAACTGGAATCCAGCTTGAGTGATACATGGTTTGATGGTTTAAGTACCAAACTTTCCAGTTGACTCCAATTCTCTCATACATTTTGATTTGTAGGACCGCCTTCCGCCGCAGAAACCTCTTCAGCTTTCGGCCGCCTTCAAAAAAGAAATGAGGCTAGTTCCACCCAGGAAAAAATGGTGACTTAACTAGGGAAAATGGCGAATTAACCAGGGGCAATGGTGATTTAGCCAGGACATATTATGACTAAACTAGGGCAAATGGTAATTGAACTAGGGACAATACTGATTTACTGTAGCCAGGAAACATGATTTATTGAACTATAATGGTGATTTAGCCAGTAAGAATGGTGACTTTAATTTCGATGTGGAAAACCAATGGTTTCCCATTCGGTTTTAACGATCTGCATTCATGGTGGGGCTTCCCAACACCCTAGGACCCCCACGAGGGCTATCATTTACCTAGAATGGGGGCGGAGCAAACCTGAACTGACACCCAAGCCAACACCACAACCCAAGTCAGGGTCAGATTGAAACTCCCAAAAACTGCAAGTCTTCAGCTAGTTGGCATGCAAGCCATGGCAAGAGGGAGATGCCAAACATTCAAAAACATTCCTGAATCGTTCCAAAACATTCCAAAGCATACCCAAACTCATATCAGAATTAAAATGTTGTTTTGGAATGTTTTTGAATGATAGTCTGACATCAGAGCTTGATTTGATAGTATCCCTATTGAATGGTGACCCTGGCCTCAGAAAGGGGTATTCTGCAGCCTGCAGCATATTCCCCCATGTTTGATAGAAAAAAACTGGAGTTGAAGCAAGAAGAGTCAAAGTGCGACAACATGTGTTGAGCAAAGACTGGTGATGTCACCATTCCGAATATGATACCCTTCTTGGTAAACTAGCATAACTATGGAAAATCACCATTTTTAAGGTGTAAATCAACTATGTCGACTGGGCCATTTTCTATGTCGCAAACTGTTAGTTTACCAGAGGGTATATCATTCAATTTCACTACATCCCATTAAACCCCATTAAATCCCATTAAATCCCATTAAACCTCCATTAAACCCCATTAAATCTCCATTAAATCTCACTGGCTTGGTTACTGGAAAAATGATGTGATCGCCTCTAGAGGGTACTGGTTTTA